>JAXFYN010000810.1:0-94963 GCA_036172215.1 Camellia granthamiana | reverse complement strand
GGTTGCTGGTTGGAAACCGTCTTGCTGTCACACGTGTATATAAATATAATTTGTTTGCAGCCTGTCCATGGAGAAAAAATGTAGGAGTTCCAAAGAGGTTGAGTTTGGAAATGGGACCATACTTTCTTATTCTTTCATGGAACCATGCCTCACCCTTGTTCGCTTCGCATCGCATGTAGAAGGCTGAGGCTATGCCTATGATGGGTAATCCCATGGAACCTGGTGGGAGCTTGTTGGAAGTTTTCTTGGTTAGGAAGAGGAAGATAGGAATAAGTAAAAGTAGCAAGCTCAGATAGTTAACAAATTCCATGGCTGATGGAAATAGAGAGAGTTATATATTGGTTTTGAAACTTTAAGATGGTGGAAGACTATACTTATATGGGCGATTTTGAGGTGATAAGGACGACCCTTCTTATACCTAAACAAATGAGAGAGATTGGCCCTTGTTTGCTTTGTCACTTTCTTTTTATAGAGAGAGAGAGAGAGAGAGAGAGAGAGAGAGAGATTGGCCCTTGTTGTCTTTTTAGTTACAATCTTGCTTTGTCATTTTCTTTTTGTAGATATTTGTCTTTGTAGTTACAATCTTGCTTGTCATTTTCTTTTTGTTTTCTTTAGTTGATGATGTTGACATGAATAGATGTTGTCAATATTTGTTGGGCTTATAAGCTATATAATGGAGTTGCTGGGACATTTCCATAGTGATTAAAGCACTGCCTTCTGAAATGGACCTGCAATGTTTTCCGTAGTTAATGATGTTGATATGAATAGATGTTGTTGTCAATATTCGCTGGACATACAAACTACAAAGGAGTTGCTTGGACGTTTCCATAGTGACTACAACACTTCCTTCCAAAAGGGGCTCTATTTCCAATGAGCAGCAACAAAGGTCCAAATTTAACTATAAAACTATTTGTACACTAAAATTTGTTATGTTCATTAAAACAAGAGCCATTATTCTAGTGTTAAAAAATGCCATTAATCACCCTGTCATCTGGCATTTTTTTTTTAAAGGAAGAAGAAGAAGAAGAAGAAATGGAAAAGCATGGGTGTCAAATGACAATAATGACACATTATCTTCTTATTGTGCGACAAGACGACAATTATTGTCATCTGAAATTTTTTCCCTTGAATCACCTCCTCATTTCACATCATCACTTTTTTACCTCTCATTGCTTTCTCTCTCCCCATCATTTTTCTGTCACCCTTTTTTACACTAATGATTTTGATAATATAGGAATTGATGATAAAATGATGTTGTTCGTCTTGCTCTTGAAGATTTTTGACTAAAAAAATAAGTTTTCAATTTTTTTGGGGGTGCTTAATACGTCCTTAAGCAATTGAAGCTTCTTTCTGGTTTTTGTTTTTGGATTCCTTGAAATTCAGTAAGGCTTGTTTAGGTCATAGGATGAGAAATAGGCTTTTTTTTCCCCTTGAAAATGTGAAGTCCTTGGGGACATTTTGTCAAGAAAAAAAATTGTGAGTATTGAGATTTTTACATGGCCATTTTATAATTCAATTCTTCATTCACTAACGGTGAGCAATTATAGGTGGGTTTTCATTCTATACCCTTTTTCCAAAGTAGAAACTTCATTTGGGTTTTGAAGTTTTAAAAAACCTTTCTTAGTTGTGGTCTAAGTAGAAGGGAGAAAGACAAATGATGAGGGGGAGAGAATAACTGTTGAAAAGGAGAGATGATGAAGAGAGAACAAGTGGAGAGAGACAGAGAGTAAAAGGTGAATGATGGTTGAGCTAAGCCCTAGAGGAGTAGCCAATAAGAGGAAAGGGTCTTAATTTATATTGAACAGATGCACCACATACAATTTAAAACAAAGAGTATCATGGTATGTCATCCTTCCCTAAAATGGAACTTTCATGCTAGAGCAAGAACTATCATGAAAATCAATTTAGACCTAAAGCAGACTTGAGGGCTCTTACTATTGACAGGAATGAACCTACTTCTCAAGACCAGGTATGCAGCATGTTGGTTGCATTGAGTATGTTGTGGTTAGTTAGGCTTAGTTTACTTTGTAATGAATGCAAATAAAAATAGGCCACATTTATGCTAACAAGGGGAGCTGAAGATTTCCTTGCTACTTCAATACTAAGACAATAGTTGTTGTACTATTAAACAAAAATAGTTGTTGTACTGTTAAGATTAAGTAGCTGTACAATTGAATACCGTTGGCCTTGACCTTAGCTAAGTTTTCAAAGTTGAACAGCCCGTCCTTTATAGAATTTGAACACCATCCCATTTCAACCAAAAATACAACCCTGTCTGGATTAAATATATGAAATTTCATGTAAGACCTCATTACATAAAAGTTGATTTTATTGTTTATATATTGTAGAGGCAAAATTGTCTTTTGCCACACATTCTCATGGGACAAATTCATCCCATGGTATTCCTAGTGAGTGCATTTTTTGGGAATTTATTGTTTAATAGGATTGTTTATCCACAAACTATGCGATAGTTTAATGGGAGTGTTTAATTCGTGCATTGTCTTTTTTCAATTTTTTTTTTTTTTTGGGTGTGCAACTAAACACGAACTATGTGGAACTTATCAAATTACCAATCCAATCCCAACTCCCACCCGGATTATCAAATAAGACCTTAATGTTGGTAGATCCCAAGTTTGTTTTTGCATTGAAAATAGGAATATTGTTGAAAAGGGATTCTCTGTGAAGATTGGTTCAGGGGTCTACGTCAAGTTATGTTTTGGCATGGTTTATGGTTCGGTGATAAATCTTTGAACAATGAGTTTCCTAGACTATTCTCGATTTTATCTCTGAAATCTGTTATGGTTAATGATGTTATTTTGTTCGATGGAAGCTTGAACGAGTGGTGTTTGCTATTTAGGAGGAGTTTATTTGCTTGGGAGAATGTCCTTTTGGATAATTTAATGAATACTTAATTCGCTTTCCTTGACTCTTGACATGGAGGATAAGCTGCAATGAAAGTGGGATAAAAATAATGGAACCTATTCGATTAGATCTTTTTATAATGTCTATGAAAATTTATCTTGTGGTTTTGAGGTTTCTCCTCTCAAGTCGCATCTCTTTTCTGGAATAATCTTTGCCCATTCAAAGTCAAAATATTTTGTTGGCAAGCTATTCTAGGTAAAGTAGCCTCTCGGGAAATTTTTAGCTAACAGGGGTAATCCTAAATGAGTTTTAAGTGCTTTGTTCAATGTGTTTGAGATTTGTCAAATCTGTATGCCATCTCTTCATTCATTGTCAGTTTGCTTGGGAACGCTGGTCCTGTTGTTTAAATTGGTGCGGGTGGTGTTTGTTCGGTCTGCCCTGCCTCTCTGTGTGATATTTTTATGTGGTGGTTTGATCCTCCTTTTCGGAACCTTGAGAAATGACTTTGGGTGACCCTCTTCTACATGGTTATCTGGTTAGCTCAAAATGCTACTGTCTTTAACCACTCAGAACAGCATGTTCATGACGTGATTCACGTAGTAAACTTGTGTTTTGCTCTTTGGGCAAAAGCTTGTTTTGTTAGTGTCAATTACCCAGTGTCTGGTATTATCAGCTACCTTGACGGGATCAGGAAACTTAAATTGAAGCTTCTTTCAAAGCCGCCTTGACAGACATTGAAGTGATAAGATGGTTAAGGTGCGAAGGGGGCTTGGCTCTTTTTTATTGTTCTTCTTGTTGCTACTGATATGTTCTTTGATGTTGCTGGTGGTGTTGGGTTGCTGTTTTGCTGGCTAGGGAGGTCTTTCTTTCATTAAGAATATTTTTATTGCTATGGGAAGCCTTAAGTTATAACTTATAAGGCTGTGTTGTTGCTTTTTAAGGCTGAGAGTTGTTCTTGACACTACAAGAAAAAGTAGTTTGCACGGTGTTTATAATATAGCGTTTTTTGAAACGTCTTTCTTGATTAGTCAAGCACAACGTTTTGTAAATTTTGTCTTACATCTAGGTCAGACAACGTCATTTAGCTATGTAGTGATCACGCCAGTTCATATTAAAACCTTCTCGCCGTTTGAGACCTTTCAAAACCATCTCACTCCAAACTCTCTAAAACTAAGATCCCCTTTTCAAAACCCTCTTCAATCTCAATCACTCTCTTTTTCTCTCTCTTCACTTCAGATTCATCAAATAGTACAACCACCGTGTTCAGAAACTCTCAGTTTCCTCGATATTGAGTTTGAACAGAAGATATTGTGAAGGCTCTTGAGGTTGAAAGCCCTCAGTCACTTGAGGTTGAATGATCTACGTTTCTCTCTCTCTCTCTCTCAAATCCATGAAGGTTGTTGATGATTTGAAGGTTGATTCTTGCAGATTTGAAGGTTGATTGTCCAGATTTGTGATTCTCTCTTTCGATTTTGTGAGTATTTTATTCGTTTATTTATCTCTCTGTTTTTCTTTTTTAGATTGTATACATCCGAGAACACAGATCTGAGATCAGCCCTTTTCAAAATTGTCTTTCAATCAATTGATCGATCGATTGTTTTCGTTCAGATCTATTTCGATTAATCATTTGATTGCTTTTTGCGAGTCTCGCTCTCTTTTTGCTTATAAATATCTGTTTCTCTCTTCGAGATTTAGATTTGTTCTACTTGCATTTCGACACTACACTTTGGCATAAAGGTAATGAGCTTCATTCTCTCTCTCCTGAAACTTGCTCTCTATGTTCAATGCATATCCAGACTTGGGGTTTTTTTAGTATTGATGTTTTTGATAGTGTATGTTAAAGTTTTTGATTTTTTTTTTCAAATTTTTGGTTTGGTTGTGAATTTGCCACTCATTGTTATATTGATTCCATGTTTCTTTATGTAGTAACTGTTGCTACAAATTTTATGAAGTAAATTCATTGAAGATATTTTTTGATTTTTTAATGTGGATCGTTGGAAAACAGTGCATAGAAGCTCAATGATGAAGAGATGTAGATCTGCCCTCGCTTCAATCCGATCTGCTTTCTTTCTCTCTGATCTGCTAATATGGTAATATCAGATCTGCTCTGTCTCTCTCTAGTCTATTATTTTGCCTTTTTTAGGAATCTCATTCTGGCATTTTCTTGCTTTCTAACTCTCCTAATAATCGTTTCAGTGTAGTTCCCATTTAAATTGATAAACTACTATTTTTCATTGCTTGCAATTGCTTGGAAAGAAAAAATGTGATTTACACCAATAGCAACCAACTATATGTAGATGATCTGGCTTTTTATTTTGTGAAGCTACAAGAGATTATCTTAAAAAGATCATTCTGCATCTTAAAGTGTTTTGTGGTTTCTAACATTGGTCATTCAACTCTTGGTTTATTTTTTATTTTTTGTTGAGTTACCTAGATCGTGGCCCATCTAAAAAGGGGGAAAAGGCACCCTTTGGTGGCCAAAAGTTTATTCTATTTAATCTTGTTACTTCTGCAGTCCATATAATATGCTTTATGCTTGTCACTAGTATATTTTGATACAATTCATGCTTGGGAGTTTATATCATGTTTCAGTTCAGAATTCAAATGTTATTTTGGAGTTGTGGTTCATATCAAAATTTGATTTTGATGAGATGGTTGACATAATTTCAAATTTCAGAAAGTATATTCGTTGAAATTATGAAAATGGGAAGTATGAAGATGGCCAATCAAATAAAAAAAGGGTCATATGTTTGAGGTGTATTTATTTTGGACAGCTATATTCTTGACAGTATTCATGATTGTTAGATATACAATATTTGATTTTTTTTATTGAATATAAGGTAGAGCAATGATATTCACACTCCACTTGTGAGAGGCTAATAGACAAAATAGAGTGAAAAGTTTAAAGGAGAAGGGGAATATAATTTCTATTAATGCCCTAACTGAACAGGATGAACATGGTTGGTTTTTATTGTATTGCATACTCACTCATACTTTGTTCCAATGTCTATTTTTCTTTCAGCTTGAGATCCTCTGTAATTTGGCGATGTGGAGAAGAAAAAATGTTGTAAGAATCTTATCAAGTTACTCTATTGGTTATTAATATCATAGCAAAAAAGAACATGAGGCTAATTTCTTTGTTGTTTATTCTCTCTGCAGCAGTGTGACTGCTAGGTTAATAACCAAACTTGTGGTTGGACTTGGCCTTGGGGGGGTAATAGTGACTGCAGTGTGAATGATTTCTTTTTTTTCTTTTTCTTTTTCTTTTTTAAATTCAACTATAGTGGCCTCAAGTTGCTTGGGCATTAATCTTTGTTTAAGGGATACCTTTAATGTTTGGGATTTCTGATTTTATAAGTAGAGAGATTATCTACTTGTTGAGACAAAGCGTTATATGTTAAAATGACTAATAAATGTGAATGTTTGATTAACTGATGTTTGGGATTTCTTATTGCATATGAAAGATTTGTCATTGTCAACCAGAAAAGTGTTGTCCATTTCCAATTGGGAAGAACAACAAAATGTCATAACAGTTGTCAATCTCCTCAAAGCTTGTTCTCTTTCTTGATCTTTGTCTTTCTAAACGTTTTTGTTTTTGTTTTTTTTTTTCACCACAAAAAGGGTTGCTTTCTTTCTTTTTCTTTCAGGTGTCTCCCCAATCTCCAAAAAACCCACAAATCCCTGAAACGCCCAGGTTCAACTTCTCAACAAGTTTTCTAATTCTGGGTAAGCCTCAAATGAATCCTTTTCAGCATTAATAACATTAGTCATATACATCTGCTTTCAATTTTCTGACTGCAAAACAGAACAATTCTGGCAGCAAAACAAAGGGATTTTCAAGTGGAAATTCTTGTTCATGCATAGGTGATTCCACGCTTCCCATAGCTACTTGCTTCAATTTGTGATGGTTTGAAATTTTTTTTTTTTTTTTTTGGGTAATTATTGTGCTAATGATTAAATTCTGCAAATTGGGTTGGGATTCTGCTATGGATTTGGCTTTGATTTTGAAAGTTTTTTGATCTTTATGATGATAAGGGCTTTAACTGTAAACCCTCAGAGGGTTTAAGTGTAATTGTTGCATTTGGGCATTTTATGGGTCTTGAATTCCAATTTGAATATCATGGAACATGTACGTTTTCTTGTTAAAATCTTACTGCTGTCAAGTAGTTACTTTTTCATTGAATTCAATCCAAAGTTGTAACAAGTTGAATTGTTCAGATGGTTACTTACCCTTAACAGAGAAGTGGTAGTCTTGTGAGTGACAAGACTTTTTCTTTTTTACTTTGTTTGTGGCATTATTTTTGTTTATGGAAACTTTACACGTACACACACACTGGGACGGGGATGAATCGGTGTCATCAATCTATCAATTTCTTTACTTCTAAATTGTGCCAGCATTTAATTACAATTATTGATTGGGAAAGTTGTTAGCAACATAAGGGTAGTCATTGCAGATTTATCAGTAGTTTAGTTTGTGCGAGTGTTTTTCTGTGTAGTTAATCGTGTTGGTTTTGATAGAGTGATATACAGAAATTGCTGACAAGTGTATAATTTCATCTGAGAGGGTTGAAAGCAATTGGGATAATTAGCTATTAGAGATTGTGGTAACGAGTTTTGTTGATCGGGTGTGCTCATTTATTGTTGTGGAAGTTGAAAATTCTCTCTCAATTATTGCTTTTCCAAACTGTGGTAACAAGTTTTGTTGATCGGGTGTGGTCATTTTCATTTTATTTTTGAACAGGGTGTTGTGAAGATAGTTAGTGTCAACAAATAGATTTCTGCTGGTTGCATAGTAAAGATTTGGATTGCAGATTGGTTTGCACAGTTGAACAACAAAATAGGGGGGTGATTTGAAAAAAATTATGACTGTTGGACAGTATACAATTGAGATTTGGAAAGTTGTAGGGTTAATCTCAAAGGAGATAAAATGGAATTTTATGGTCTTCAATTTGGCATTGTAATTCAAATTTGAGCCAATCTGTGTTCTTTTATATAAATTCTCAACCAAAAAAACAAAAAAAAGGAGGCATTTTTTGGAAAAAAACACTACTAAATGATATCATCTTGACATCATATCTGAGGCAAGTATAAAAATGAAGAGAGGTAGTGTTTTTTTGGAAAAACTCCACTAAATGATGTCATCATTACATCATACGTTAAGTGTGACAGAAAAGTAAGTGGGTGTCAGATTTTGTGACACTTTTGAAACGCTGTTAAGTTATTGCAGTAGTCATATCTGTGACAAAAATATTAAATGTCGTAAAAGCCTATAGCGGCATTTTTGAAACGTCGGTAAAAGTCAATTTTCCTACAGTGTGATTTGGGAGTTTTGGGAAAGTTTTTCTGTTGCTGTTTTGAGTTGTGCAGAAATGATGAGTTCTACTTTTGTTCTCTCTCTTTTGGTTTGGTTTGGTTTAGCTTTGATTCTTTCTGCACTTTCCTCAACTTGATTTTTTTGCTCATAAAAATAAAAAATAAAAAAAGAAGGAAAAACGAAAGAAAGTGGAAGGCAATTATCATGTGCTTTTGGATGGTCCTTTGTGAACAAAACATGGAATAAGGTGGATGCTTACTACAATATATATATATATATATATAAATTGGTAGGGGAGGGGAAAACTACATAACTGCAAACTCGAACTTAAATATTACATTTGGTAATTCATCTATCGGACTAACCCTTAATGTTAGCTACTTGTTACAATAACTATATATATTTTGGTGGGTGGCAAGGCAAGACAAGATAGGTTGTACTCAATGCTGGAGCTAGAAATTTGAAGATGGACAATAATTATCGTTTTTCATGCTATCAAAATTTGATGTGTTTCACATATAGCTTATTTATGGATTTAATACATGTTTATGTATATTTAAATTTTTCTCAATTTTGTGTTCCACATATATCTTGTTTGTAGGAGCCTTTTGGAAGATTTCTTGGTTAGGAGAAGGAAGATAAGTAATAAAATTAGGAAGCTCAGATAGCTAACAAATTCCATGGTAGGCAGACTTAGCTGTTGCCTTTGTTGTTACAAGCATGCTCACAAGGGTTTAATGGTTTGGTTTTGGAACTAATCTTTTGATTTTTATTGATTGAGAACTAAAACTGATCACATATTACGATTCAATTTGCATGGGTATTTCTATAGTAACTAAGAACTTCCTTCAAAATAAGGCCTACAATATTTTCCTTAATTGATGATGTTGATATGTATGAATAAATGTTGTTTGCCAATATTTGTTGGACTTGGACATATAAACCATAAACTATACAGGAGTTGCTTGGACATTACCCTAGTGACTAAAGCTCTTCTTTCCAAAAGGGGCATGCAATAGATTTCTATTGCTAAATGGAGATCCTATGTCTTCTTAATGTCTATCATTTTATATTTCCTCAATATCATTGGTCCTCATGTTCACTTGAGATAAATATAAGAATCAATTGCTAAGGATTCATTGCTAAAGAAACATTCTTTCCCACATGTTTTTATAATCATCCTATGTTTTTGAAATGTTGCATAAGATAGTTCAACTATCTTTCTGGAGGAGTTTCTTACAAACCTCATTACAAGGCATAAGACACAATGTTAGAGTAGTAAATTAGACTCGAGCGAAAACTTTGCCCACTGTATAAGTTTACATTTGAGGGAGAGACTGTTGGAACTTCTTAAAGTAAAATGGTCCCATATAGGAAAAAGATCAAATGTAAAGTCTTTAATATATGTTGGATGGATTCACACCATATATGTTTAAGCCTTTAAGTGGATGCGTGTCTGAAATAACGTGTATTAATTCTAAGTATGGAAACTTTCGATTGCCTAGCATAAATCTAAGTATGGACTCTTTGGATACCGTAACATAAACTCCCTTCGAATGATTTACAAGCCCATCTTAGCAAATTCAAGCAACAATTCATTTTTGTACTCTAAATTATTACTAGTCAATCACATTTCAGTAAAGAGTAAAGAGCAAATTGCAATATATATATATATATCATAGATACAAACAAGCATGAAAACAAACATATAATATTGTTAATTGAGATACATAATTTTGGATACAAACTTCATTACAATGCAGAGAAAGTAAAATTACACACGTTGGGTACTCTTTTTTCCCTTTTATTCACTCTTCAAATCTTCGGCACACATTAGGTAAATATACCTTTCTTTAGAGTCGTAGTTTTGATATTGCAAACCAAGACAATTATTTAGAAACACAAATCATAGGAAGCGTATGCCCTTACACAATAAGGCAAATATCACATAACCATAGGGAGTAGCTCAACATTCTTTATGGTTGACAACTGCAAAAACAAAATGAAAACTCAATAATAATCTAGTAGTAAAATTTATATTTTGCTACATATAATGTTCGCTTTTTTGTTTTTTGTTTTTTCGGAAACAAAAGAATGAAAATTTCAAAACCACCATTGCCTTCATATTGTTTTCATTTTTGCACAAAAAACAGCTTTTGAAATTTTGGAAATAAATTTTTGTTGTTTCCTAAAAAATGAGATAGGTTTTTGAAAAAAGTATTCAAAAAATAATTCACAAAACATGTCTGTTTTTCTGTAATAGAAAATTCCTGTCAGATAAGAATTGCATGGTTTTTGGGTATAGCTTGATGTAAATCATGAATTGTCCACTTACTCATGAGTTATTCCTCATAAATTCATAATCCGGTTCACAATTGGATTTCATTTTCAAGAGTTCATTTTCAAGAGCATCAGTATGTCTTGCCTGAAAAAAATAAATAAAAAATAAAAATAGGAAAGATTCTGATAGGAAACATTCATAATGACAACCAAAAAAAAGAAAAAAATTGTGAGAAACCTGATAATAGTCTGTGGATGGAAAATAAGTTATTTAAACAACCTATGCATGATTTCATAGGCTGAAAAATCTATCAAGTGTATGTTGAATGGGCCTCAAAGAAAATATGCAAATTGAAAGGCCAATTAATTTTATTTATTCCTAATGTAGTAAAATTTATAGTGAAAACTCACAACATTTTTAAATTACTTATCGATTGAATAAAGATCTTACACAATGCAGAAGGACCATAGATTTTTTCTAAGAGAGATAGCAAGTAGGCATACTTATCCTCTTTCACTTTTGGTGAATAACTCTTTTTATCATCACTCCAAGTCATGGCATCTATCACTTTTTGATTGATTGTATATACATTTTTTTAAAAAAAAAATTGTTTTGCTTGGTTTTAGGAAAAATAAAAATATTTAATATAAATAAACATGTAGGGAGTGTTTGATAACCAAATTTAGCACTTAAAACTGAATGTATTAAGTGATAATCAATTAAGCTCATTAGATAATCACAATTGATATGACTTAAAAATTTAAAGTGTTTCTTAAAATGTGAGGTAAAACTTAAAAGAAAATTTTAAATAATATGAAACTTACTTAATTCTGACTGAATTTATAAAACTAAACATAAATATCGATATATACTGTTATAAACTCACCACCATCGCAACCACCACCACCACTATCATCATAACCACAACTATTACTACTACTAATACCACCACCACCACCACTATACCACTATCACTACCATCACTTTTATTACTATTGTTATTATTGTCATAAGTACTATCATCATTTTATTACCACCACCACCACCACCACCATGCCACTACCGTTGCCACTACTACCACCACCACCACCACCACTAGTACCACCACCACCATCACAATATAAAAATTAAAATATACAATTTGAAAATAATAGATTTTAAATTTGATTTTATACATATCAAACAATTTATTTTTAGTTAGCACTTAAATTTTTATCAAATAATTTTTTAATTAAAAAAATTCAATATTCAATTTTCAATCTTCAGCTTTTAACTTTATCAAATACACTATACACATTTGCCTTAATGACCTAAGGTCTCACTATTGGAATTCGGCAACTTGAAACCAAAAAAAAAATGAAAAATTCCTAATCAAAACTTAATATAAAATATTAAAATGCATAAAAACAAAAGAAAAAAAGAAATTGAGTGTAAACATTTTCTTTTTTCTTCTTTATTTAAGGAAGGCATTATCTCAATCCACTAGGTCTCTTCCATATTTATCCAAGGGCCTAAAAAACATTCGCTGTCCAAAGGTCCTTTTACTAAAATTTGATAAAAATCTCCCAAATAAAAATAGAACTATTCAAATGGTTATAAATTTTAAGCATTATAGGGAGTACTACCATATGAGTGGTTGCTAGAATATTAAATAATTTATTATCTTATGTCCGAAAGTGATTTTTTATTTATTTTTTAGATAGTCAAAGGCCTTCGATAATAAAGGCATAAAAGAATCACTACTAGAAAAACAACTTTTCGCGTCTTTTTTTTGCGACTGATAATTTGACCGTCGCAAAAAATATTATTTACAACGGAGCAAACCAGGCGAAGCAACTATTGGGACTTATATTTTCAAACAAAAAGTTGCGAGCCCACCATTGGGACTCACTCAGCCCAATTTATATTCTCTTTTTTTCTTAAACTCTCATTTCCCCCAAATCGCTCGATCATTGATTTCTATCTTGCCCTAGACTCTCATTTTCCCCAAATCACTCGATCGTGTCTGAGTAACCAGGTTCATTGTTAGATCAAGATCCCTCTCTCGATTTTGCTCTGTAGATCACCATGGTCGTCTAAAGAAGAGATCTCCAACGGTATCTCTCTCTCTCTCTCTCTCTCTCTCTCTCTCGTCTCAGTGAGTCTCTTCGAATCATTCATTCGTATTTTCATATTTCAACTTATTCATCTCTCTAGTTCGATCACTTGAGCTCACTGAATTCACTGTAATTCGTATTCGACTTCTTCATCTGAACTCACTGTAATTCGAATCATTCATTCATATTGATTTTTCCACCAGATGGTCTGATTCTGGAAACAAGCTTTGGTTTGAATAAATCCTTCCTCATCTGCTATTAATTTGAGTGAAATGAATCGACAAATGAATATCAAAGAGCATTCACATTATCTTTGGTTTGTTATATCTCAGAGAGGATGACGCTATTAATCCAGAACTTATTCAGCTGAAGAAGCGAATTCATCAACAGGTTAGCGTGTAGCACTTGCATCAAAGAATATCTCCCTTTTCTCAACTATATTTTACAGTATTTTTCAAGCAAAGTTTGTTAGTCCAAGCAAAATTGTTGTAACCTTGTTTGAACATTTTTTCTCCTTACATATCTATCTGTCTCACTTGTAGCACTAACATGCTCTGTTCTTAATATATTTTACAGTATGCTCCTATAGTCTATAAGATTTGTGGAGGACTTCTGGTGCCACATAATATGCACTTCCACATATTTCATTTCTAAAAAAGAAACATCTTATATATGTATGATCATAGCATTATTGCAGAATTTACATGAGTGCGTCCTGTCAACGATAGTGAGTCCTGTCATGAAAATATATATATATGATCATAGCATTATTGCAGAATTTACATGAGTGCACAACAAAGACTACAGTGGAGTATCAGGTGCCATTTCCAGAACTTGCAAGGCAAAAAAAAATCATAACTAGATCATGCTAGCAAGTTTTCTATTTCAAGATAGATTATTGGGATTTTATTTTTTGTGCGTTGTTCTCTGGGTTAATTCACCATTTGAATCACAGTTCTACTGGAAGTGCATAATCAGCATTCTGTAGAGTATCATTACATAATATATAAGATTCTTTCGAGGTATGAGAAGTAGAAAAGCTGCTTGTAGCAATACCACTTGTGATATCTGTATGGGGAGTGGCATCTGTTGTTGATTATACATACTATTTTCTATTGCTCTCTTGGTTGAAGACAAACTCTATATTTTATTTGCAAGCCAGCCTTGTTCTTTGTCAATTCTGTTCGGAAAGCAGAGATTTTTATACTATCTTTATCTGATGCCGTTATCGACTGAGTGCAGTGTGGTCTGTGAAGATGAAAAACAAGCAGTAGCTGTGAAGAGTCAGTTGCAGCAGCTTGACAGGCCCATGAACAGTAATCCACCTGTTCATGGCGCACTCATCGTTTCAACTATACTTGGTGATCCAGACTTGAAGAAGTTGTGGCTCAAGGAAGTTAAGGTAATTTGCTGTAATTGGTTTCTCCTTTGTATTTATGATATTTGTTGTATATGAAGTTCTTGAAGGATATCACTATCCAAAACATCAATAGAATTTGCAAACTTGATTATAAGGGGAGTTATTGGAACCTTCTTTTTATGCATCAATAGAATGCGTTTTGGGTGAAATTAATAGCAAAACTAGTTATAATGTTTATTATTGTGTATTTTGATGGTATCAACCATGTTAGTTGACAAGTTTTTGGTTTTTTCTTTTGTTTGAATGTTTTGAAGCAGACCCTATTTCTTTTTTTAGATCTGCACTCTGTTTCTTCAATTTCCTCATAATTAAATTGTTGTCCTCAATTATTTGGTGGTTAGCTTCAAATGAAGATATGATGATACCTTTTGTGGTTACATTGGTGGTTTGATAAGATGATACCTGTTGTTTCAAGTGATTCTAGTGTGCTATGTATGTTTTTGTGGTCCATTGGTGGTTAATACTTTGAAGAAGCCCTTTCCTTCCAATTTTGAATTTTTTTTTACCTTCTGATTAATACAAAATGCATTTCACCACATGGATTGTTATCTTTGCTTAGGTCCAGTATGATTAAGTGATTAAGATCATCTACATGTAGGATACAAAGATAAGGGAGGTGAAAGAAAATGGGTTATGAACCTGGATGAGTGTGTTATGAGGGCATCATGGAACTGGAAACATGCTTGTATGCTAGATTGAGCTTCAATGAGACTTTGTACAATGTCATCTTGCAAAATAGTGTTATACAAGTGATGTACCTGTTCATTTTATTGTAATCATTTGGGTTCCTCGAGAACAATATGGTGGATGTTCATGCAGAAAAATTCGATAGAAGTGGCTGTTTAATGATTTGTTATTTTTAATTTACTTAAGTTGATCCTTACTTTACTTTCTATTCATCAGGTACACGGCATTTTCTGAGCTGTTGCCTCTTCTGGCAGCAGGCACCACTCCTTTATTGAAAGTTGAAAGGATTTGCCAAGCAATTAACACCAACAGCCTCACCATAGAGAACTCCACCATATTGTCTAGCCCTTTTGCCATTGTCTCCTTCAGTGCCTCTGCGACCTTTGAAGTTCAAACTCCTTCAAGAATACAGGTAATCCTTGTTACAAGCTTGAGTTGATTGAATGTAAATTTTTCCCCCTTCCCAGGCACCCCACAACTAAAAGGGGAGAAAAAGTAGAAGGAAAAAAAAAAGGAGTTGATTACAGCCTAAGAAGCACTCCTTTATATGTGGGTTTATTTCCATTTTTTTTGTTGCTTTTCCCCTCTTTGTTTCCATACATTTTACTTTGACCCAAATCTGCTTTTTAAAATTATTAAAAAAATACTCACAAAGGTGTCCTAAGGCTTGTCCAAACATAGGACACACCTCTGTGAAGTGTCTCTTTACGATTATATTTTTCTTTGGGATGAGGATTTGGGCGTTGAGAATTTTCACCCAGGAAGGTATAGTTCATGCAATTACTGAATTTCCTTCTTTGTTAGTTTGATGTTTTCCTCCTTAAAAAATGAATATTTGGTACAAATATTATTTTGTGAATGCACTAGTACAGATAGTTCTTTGTGAATACACCTTAATTAAAATTGTAAAGTTGTTGGAATGTATTTGTGTGAAATTAGCAGATATGGTAACCACAGTCTTTCCATAGAACATATTGATTGAGTGGTAGTTCTTTCCCCCATTGCAGATACTTGAAAATTTTGAAATCAGAGGGACTGGAGATATCTCAGCCAGCTTTAGGCCCAAATTCAACTGAAATACATCACAAAATTACCGCACGTGTACGAACGAATAAGTTTCATCGGTGAGTGGAGAGTGTTTGCATAATTGTTGATATGATTCTCCATTTGAAGTCTTGTCATATTAATACTAGCATATTTTTACTTAATACAGAAGAGTATGGGATGTTAGAGGCAGTGCAAAGTGTACAGAAGACAGCGAGGGGCCACCATGCACTGGGTAAGTTATCATAATACCTATATATTATGGCCATAATCATATTCTATTGTTCTCCTCTCTCTCTCTCTCTCTCTCTCTCTCTCTTTAAATTTTTGATTTTTTATAATTAATATTTTGTCTTGGTTAATTAATACTCAACTCAACTCAACATGACTGTCTCAATTACTTGTGGCCAGCTACATGGATCCATTTCCTCTAAATGGTTCTATTTTCTAGGTTAGTAGTTGTGTTAATTCTCCTAATTGTCTTGGTTCAATATGTCATCAAGCTAATAAGCAATGTCATCAAAACAACTTTATTGTGCAACTCTTCAAGATGTATTTTAGTCTTTTTAAGTTTTAATGTAGGGAACCTTAACTATTTAAAAAGCAATATGATTTATGAACCAAAATTCTGAACCCTTCTCTCTCTTACTTTCTCTTTCTAGATAGAATTATTACTTGTTTGAATTGAACTAAAAAAGAGGTTCATTAATGGTGATGGTGGGGGTGTTGGCAGTTGATGGAGACTCTTCTCAGCAGAACGTACCACCTAGTAACACCTGAAATGGTCTTCACCACCAGGTAAAAATTAGCATTTGCTTCCTCACTTGGCTGCGCTTTTTTGAGAAACAAAATATTTTAAGGCTTTTGTGAAAATTCCAAGCTTTTGATCTCCAAAGTTGTGGTCTTTACAGGTTCCTGATTTTGCCTACTCTCCAAATCCACACAGTAACTACCAAATCTGATTCCTAGCTCAATTGGGTCTATTTGTTTTTATCTTTTTGTGGATTTGATTTGATACAATATATATCATTTTTTTGTCTTTTTTAATAAAAATTGTTGTAGATGGGAGCTCTAGTTCAGACAAGAACAACTCTGAACCAGAACCTAAAGCAAAAGTAGTTCGTCGAAGAGATGCTCCTCCTGCCAAACAGACCCATTCTATTCCCCTAGCTGCTTCTGCCCCTCCTTGCAAGGTACCCTTTAAATTGTCCTCTATTTGGTTGATGAGAAAACTGAGGAGGAAATAAGTGGAAAGGGCTTTTTTGGGTCTTTTGATTTTTGCATTTTTTCAATCATCCCCAAAAGAACAACAAAAATGAACTTAATTTTAGGCTTTTTAGAGACGAAATATTTTTGGATTCCACATTTTCTTTTTAGCAAGCACTGGCCTCCATGCGGTAGAAAGAAAGTGTTGTGAATCACATTACTTTTATTGTGAATTGCAGAGACAACAGAAGGAATCAAGCCTCGACCTTGAAAGGCTGGCTTCAACAAGAAAACGGCTTCATGAGAAGTACCAGGAAGCTGAGAATAGATACTTTACTATATTTTGGCTTTACTAGCATTCTATTTGGATTGTATTTTTGTCATAAAAGAAATTTTTGTAATAACTTTCACATATGGCTCCAATTTTGAGACTCAAATGGAATGCCTAATTAAACTACAATGTTATATTATTTGAATTCTTGTCATTGCTATTTCTAGAGTGCTTAACGTTACACTTTATTTTATTTATTTTTATTTTTGATTTTTGTGTGAAGGTAACAAGATGGTTGCCAAAAAATATTAGCATTTTTCTTTGTTTTTTGCGACGGCAAAATAGCGGTCGCCATAAGTAATTTGGGCGGTCGCAAATAATTTGCGACCGTTGGTTTGCCGTCGCAAAAAGTATTTGCCACCCCCACATTTGCGACCCCCATGTGCCGTCGCATGGGCTGTCGCAAAAGGTCTGTTGCGACTGTATTTTTATTATTTGCGACGGCTTGTAGCGGTCGCAAAAAGTGTTTTTTTTAGTAGTGAATATTCATTGTAAAAGGCCAATAAAAACTAAAATTTCCTTAGCCATCAACTTAACTTAACACTTAAAAATAAAAATAAAACTCTATGCACGAAAGAGGATAATATATTAAATTTTAAATAAATAATAAAAGAAAACAAATAAGTTTTACATTAAAAAGTGTAATCTATACACAAAAAAAATTAAAAATTAAAAATGTTATTTGAGCGTAATAAAGGGCCTCTCTATGCACAAAATTCATACACAAAAATATACCTAAAAAAATAATATGTGTTTAAGATTCAACTCTAATATAGTGAAGTCCACAATTTGAATGAATCTCGACGGTATATTAAAATTTTTAAGCATTTTTAAGTATATAAATGTTTGTAGCATTGCTCTAATTTAATTTTTAAGCATTGTTGGATATGAATCATACAAACACAATGAATATATATAGTCCATTGATTTTTACTAGTTTATTAGTCAAAGACCCAATTTAATTTACTTTTATTAAATAAATAAAAAATTGCCTCATAATGTAAGCAACTAATTACCTGATATATTATTCACCCAAAAAACTAATTACCTGATATATATATATATATGTTAAATGTGGAAAAATAGAGAAGTACCTTAGGTGGCTTTGAAATGATATATATGGGTTTGCACAAACTGATTCAAGTCCATCCCCTGTAGCGGCATCACGGAGTAATCCAATTCAACTTCCTTCAGTTTTGGTGTGCTGCCGGAAGTAGTGGCAGCGAAAGTCTTCATTTTGGGGGCAGTGTAGCACTTCTAGTCGTTCCAAGGATGGCCATTCAAAAGGAAAGTCGTCTCCTCCTGTGCAGAAACCACTTAGGTTTGGAAGACGAATAAGCCAGATTTTTTTGAGACTTTTGAACACCATCTTGTAGTCCACTCTCTCTTCTTCTTCGTGCCCCTTCGCAACAACAATTTCCTCCATTTCTTCACAGTTATATACAAAAAGCTCTTCAAGTTGATGAAGAGCTTGAGCTATGGAAGGTTGGAAGACATATTTCAGTTTGCCACATGAACGGACAGTCATTGATCTTAGGTTGCAGAGTTGCACATGTTGACGACTGGAGCAGTTCAATATATGCTTCAATCTCGGCAACTGGCTTAGCCATAATTCTGTCAAACTAGAAAGCAGCTTCATGCCCTCTCCTTCAGAACCAAAATCAAATACTTGTTCCAATTTCACGCAATTTATTACGGAAAGCCCCTCCAAATGTTGTAGCCTTTGAAGCAAATTGAATGGAAGAAGAACAGTTGATAGTGAAGGACAAAACCCAACATTCAATATCCTGAGCTTTGGGAAGTACACCCAGCTGGAAGTAGTAAGTGCACTTGCTGCACATATCCCTTCGAAAGTATCCAATCTTCTGAGTTCCAATTTTTCCAGGTTGAAGAGCAATTGCAGATCACGTGGTTGTGCCTGTGATGAAATCCCCCATTCCACTGTGTCGATCAAGTATTCCAATTGAGAACAATTTTCAATCCTCAGACGTGTAGCTCTCTTCAACACCATCTTTAGCCATTTACTCCAATTAACCATGGATCCAACCAAATTTGCAAGATTCAAATAATATGGGGAATAAAGTTCAACCTGAACCTGATAACTCAATTTTCCAATAAAAATAATAAAACCTTCCAGCTCAGGAAAAACAAAGTTCTTGGGTATATACGCAATGTCAGGTATGGAAATGGTTTGCATTTTTAGGGGAGGCAAAGATCTTAGTGCAGCAACTACTTCCACTGCAGGGAATCCGATACTCGAAGATGTGATGCCAAACAAGTACAACTCCTCCAAATGGGATAAAGGCGATACCATTGCGGCCGGAATCAAAAATTCATGACGGCTTTCAGTCATGTCCAACAACCTTAGATTAGTTAACTCGCTTATAGCATTTGGTGCCTCAGAAAAGAAGGCATGCCTGAGGCTAAGGAGTTCAACAGTCTTTAACTGTCCAAGAAATTTAGTGTCCTCAAACTTAATTCCATCAAGAACTAATGTTCGAAGACACATTTGGTTATTGAAAGCATAAGGACTACGTATTGGATTGTCAAAATCGTAGTCAAGTTGTTGGCTCAAATCTAAAACACCAAGTGCATTTATCCTTGAAAAGAATTCATGTGAACATGACCGTGCATTTTTATTGTCTTGTAATAGTAGTATTTGGAGCTTTGGACATTCCAAGACCTGAGGAAGGTTACTAATTTGATTTCTCATCAATGATATGGCAGTGTATTGATCCAAACTATACATATTTGGCCAATCTTTCAAATTGCAACCGGCTCTTACAAAATGCTTTTTCGATCCAATATCTATGGCAACATCACGTACAACATCATGCATTTTGATGCAATCTTGTTTGTTATCACTAGCTAATAACAAACAGGAAGCTATGAGATTATTGATCACTGACTTTGCTCTGCCCCTAGCTTCCTGCACTGTATCAACATTTTTGAATACCCTCAACCCCATCCCATATCGTACCAAGTCTTCTATTAAGATGTTATGATCCTCGGGAAATAGAGAACAAAGCAAGAAGCAAGCCTTTGCTTACTCATCATGCAGGTAATCATAGCTCAACCTAAGACTTTTGTACACTCGTTGATCAACACCTTCAATGTTTGTTGGCATTGATTTTCTCAATTCTCGAGCTGCCTCGTTCCATAAATTAGGGTCATCTTTACCTTTCATTGCACTTCCAACCGTAACAAGTGCTATTGGCAGACCTCCACATTCTTTACAAACCTCATTAGCGACAACATTCAACGCATTAGAGTCAACAACATCGCCAACATTCTTTTTGAACAAGTCCCATGAATCTTCTTCAGATAAAACACCAAGACAAACAATCTTTGTCCCCAACCTTTCCATTCCCATGGAATTGCATACTTGCTCCCGCCGTGTTGTGATTATGATTTTGCAACCCTGGTGATCATTGCCAAATGGAATGCCCACGGCTGCCAAATCAAGTTTGGCCCAAACATCATCCAATATAACAAGGATCTTCTTCACATCCTTGAGTCTTGCACACAACATGCCTGTTCGTTCAGTTTCACTTGGTTGATTAATTAAGCTGGTGAAGCCCAACATGCCAGCTATATCATCTTGAATCTTTTTAATGTCCTGGTTCTGAGACACTACAGCCATCACAACTTCATCAAAAAGCTTATCAAATTTTGCTTTTTTGCCGATTTCTTTTACCAAAGTTGTCTTTCCAATGCCCCCAATACCATGTATTCCAATGAAGTTGATCTTGTCGTCAATTAATGCCTCCATTACATTCGTCATTGTCAACTTTGTAGAAGCATAAGGCGCAAGCTGTTCAGAGGGTATGGACTCTATCCCCAAGGGACGTGCAGGCTTGGATATGTCATTGAATTTGCCTTTTATTCCCAGCTCTTTAGCCTCCTCTGCTTTATTTTTTGCTTCTTTACCTAGCCAGCGCCATGTGACCAAATCAGGAAACCACCCATGCAAACTTTTTTGGTTCACATTGGTACCACCTTGGAGAAACTCTTCAGCCTGTAGAATGAACCCATTAACTTTGTCAATCCAATTCTTGACAATTTGTAGAATTTCTTCTCTATTCCTTTTTGCTGCATCGATGGAGTCGAGCACATCTGTTCTCTGAGCCTCTAAATTTTGAACTTGCTCTTGCAGATCTGCAATGTATTTCACTCGATGGAAGACATAACCGACTTGACGCCCAATTGGCTTCACCAATACTCCAACTACACTTCCTCCAGTGGAAATCAGAGCACCAAGCACACTCATGTCTAATGACAAACAAAGCAGTACTTTACAATGGTCCCCAATCTCTAAAGTTTTCTAAGTTGAATTTTAATGGAGAAATTATCCATTAGTGGTACTATTAGAAAAAAAAAAAATCTGATTTTAATCATTAATGTTTATAAAATGTACCACTTATTTATAATTTTTTTTTTTCAAAAAGTCCAAACTAAATTAAAATTTCTCCTATTTTAATCACTAAATCAATGACCTCCTAAGTAGTATAGACTGTGTACACACTCAAGCTTCAACCATTAGTTACTAATTGATTGTCTTAAATTCACACCCACAATTTCAATGTATGAAATTTTTTCTTCTAAATAATTCACAACCACACATCGAAGCTGATCCCATATAACAATAATGATTGCATAGACGCATAAATTAATATACACACAACTGTGTCCATGCAAAATATTATGGCTATTCTCATGGAGTACAATGCAACTTTAGTAGCTCATTATGAACAGAATAAACAATTAGTGGACTACATTTATTTAGTGTTTAGATGATAATTTTAGATAGGAATTCTCAAAGAAAAGGTGAAATTAAAATATAAAAAAAAAAAAGCTTATATTTTATTTGTATTTGTCTCACATATTTTCTTTCTTTTTTTTAATTTTTACCAAATCTATGATTCAAACATAGTCTTAACACTAATGAAAAGGGGAAGCTAGAAATTTATTCAATTTTTGTTGAGTTAATTACTTAAAAGTCCTATTTACAAATATTATGGTAACTCAAGTCTTATTTAAGATTTTTTTGAACCAATAAGTCCTATTTAGTGTAAAACCCAAGTTATTTATAGAATTATTTTTGGATAGATTAATAATTAAAATAAATTGTATGGGTAATTTAGTAATCTTAAGAATTAGGTTTTTTTAACCCTTTTAAAAAGAAAAAAAAAGAAGAAAGGGTTTTCACGTTACGTGGTATCACAATATTACAGAAGTTTCGAAAGAGGGACTGTCGTAGAGATTGAAGGCTCAAATTGGTGATAGTTGGACACCCATTGGTGGAGGTAAAAGTTTTCCTGTATTACTGATTATTAGTTTTATTTTGAGAATTGGATGTTTGGGTGCAACGTGTAAGAGTGGAGCAATTTGGGTGGGTGTGTTTTGACTTTTGGGTTTTGTACATTGGGTAAGGTATGTTTGGCTATTGAATTGGGTGGATAGATTTGGTGTCTCTTGGATTTTAAGCATATATATATAATGGGTTCTTGTTGATGTGTGAAAGACATCAAAATATTAATTTATTTGGGGTTCTATTTATTAGGTTTGTGTGATTGAATTAGTGGAGCTGGGTGTCTGGAGGTAGTGTAATGGAATATTATTTTAAGCATTTGATGTAAGTAACCCTCTATCACTGTTGGTACATTTTTATTCCTATTGAATCGTTTAAAATTATAAGTATTTATTTATAGCCTTTATGTTCTCTTAAAATAAAATATGGGTCAAGTATAAAACAATATCGAATATTATTATGAAAATTATTTGAATATTTTGTGGAACTATTCTGAAAATTGTACTAAACGTTTATTCTGAAAATATCGAATATTCAATTTAAAAGTTGTGTATTGTTTGAATTTTGAACATCACTCTAGTTTGACTATGATTTGGACCCTAGCCAATGGGGGTTATTTTTTGACACAGAAATTAGTTTCTTTAGGGGCTTTACCACCGGCCTATATGTGGTTCTGGGCCTTGTCACGGGCTAAGTGGCCGTAGTCACAAAGACTTGGGTTTTGTGAATCAAATCATTGAACCATCTGAATATCGAACCATCGATTTGAACAACGAATTTACTTTGAATTATCTTGTTGGCTTTTCAATTAAAATATATTGTACATTGTTTATTTTTAGCTATGAAATCATCTTACAAATAATTGTTCATTTATTGAATTGTAGCAAAAATTATATTTATTGGTTATCGACTATTTATTTATTTATTTTTGTATACTTGATCCAGCTAGCAGTGATGGTTGGCTATTTACTGGGCTGTCTAGCTTACCCTTATTTTTTTTTTTTCCAGATTCTAAGGAGTAGAGTTGCGCGGGATTTTTACTTGTGGGAGTGTCGAGAGTAGGACTATGATTTAAGTACTTGAATTATTGATTTGTTAATGGATTTTATTAGTAGACTTGGTGGACAATTTCATTTGATAAAAATTATCAATTCTTATGGATTTTAGCATTATGATAATTACGGATTTAATTGGAGTATTTTACATTGTTGGTTATGTGTTGGACTCTTAGCCTTGCATACTCACTTAAATGAGTGTGCGGCGTTGTCACAGAGCTTGGGGCGTGACATTTAGTAAAACCAAAAATATTATCAGTTTTTCTCAATTTTTAAAATTAAGAACATTATCAATTTTGCATAGTTGTTAGGTCCCTAACCTAAGTCTTGTCAAACCCGCAAACAAACTTGTGTGTTTGAGTTGTAATTTTCTGTGCTGTTTTGTGTTGCTTGCTCGAGCGACGAAGTCCTTGCTCGAATGAAGGACTGCGTCTGGCAAAAACCTAAGAGAGTTGATTGTGCGCTCGAGCGAAGCATTGGTGGCTCGAGCAAAGAACTGCGTCTGCAAAAAAACCTGAAAGTGTTCATTGTTCGCTCGAGCGAAGGTTTCGTGGCTCGAGCGAAGGCACTTATGGAAATCACACGAGACAAGCTCCTCGCTCGAGCGAGAGAAGCTTCGCTCGAGCGAGCTTCAAAATCTAGATTTCTATAAGTATTTGGTTTTCTCCAAAAATTAGGATTACTCTTTTAGATCTATTTTGAGGTTTTCTAAGGTTTTCTTCTGGAGAGTTTTTTGTGAGTTTTTCCTTGATAATTTGAGTGAGTATTAAACTCATGCATTGACAAGCATAGATCAAGGAGTTTGTTTGAAAACATACAAGAGTGTTATTCTTCGGTGGATTCCGAAGATTCAAACGTGGAGTTTCAAAGGAGTTTGATTCTGGACGTAGTCGTTTATTCGACAAACGAAGTTGTGGATTCAACTTTAGATCAATCAGTTCCGAGACGAAGGCGTGGTGAAAGAGTTACAGAAGGTGTGAAGACAAATTGACTGAGTTGGGTAATTTGTGTATTATCTTTGTAATCTTTCTTTCTTCAGTAGTGGATTGATTAGTGGCGTTTCGCCGTGGTTTTTTATTACAATTGAAGGATCTTCAATTGTGGTTTTTTCCACGTAAAAATCGTTTGTGTCGATTTATTGTTTATTCAGAAAAACAACAATCTAAATCACGTTCGTAAGTGCTTGATGATTTAGATTGCATGTTTTGAATATTTGGGATTTGAAATATTTTAATCTTGATCTAATCACGAATCACTTAGGATTTTTAATTGGTATCAGAGCAGGTCACTCTTTGTTTTTATCAAAACTATAGGAGTGTGATTTTGTGTAACTAGTATTATGGATTCTATTCGTGAAGGTAACTCGACTCATAGACCTCCTTTACTCGATGGTACAAACTATTCTTATTGGAAAGCTCGTATGAGAGCGTTTTTAAAATCCATCGATGAGAAAGTTTGGGCATTGCGTGATCTATGGGTGGAGTGAACCTATTGTCACCATAGATGGTATTGATATTCCTAAACCCCTTGATAAATGGGACACAACTAATTACCAAAACTCGAGTTGGAACAGTAAGGCTCTCAATTCCCTGTTTTGCTCCGTCACACTTGAAGAGTTTCGTCGTATCTGCACGTGTGAGGTAGCAAAAGAGGCTTGGGACATTCTTGAAACGATTCACGAAGGTACTACTTTTGTCAAAAGGTCAAAACTTCAAGGTCTCACCTCCGCCTTTGAAACCCTTTTTATGCGCGATGATGAGACGTTTGATGATTTCTATGCAAAACTTAGTGATATCATGAATTCTTGTTTCACACTCGGGGAAAAAATCCCGGAAGCTAAAGTTGTTGGAAAAATTTTGAGGTCTTTACCTGAGAGGTTCCAATCAAAAGTGACAGCCATTGAGGAGGCTCAGAATGTTGATACCCTCAAGCTTGATCAATTGGTTGGAAACTTGCAGACTCATGAAGCCCACCAGATTTCAAAGAAAAAACAAAAAGATAGTGTGGCTTTCACTAGTGCTCATGAGATTGCAAAAACTCCGGAGACTGAATTTGATTTAGAGTCTGAGATGACGGCTATGCTTACTAAACAATTTAAAAAAAATTTGAAGAAAAAGAAGCCTAATTTCAGAGACCCTAGTTCAAAAGACAAAAGTAATGAAAAACCCAAAACTTTTCCACCAAAATTTGCTCCAAAAACTGAAAAGAAGATTGTAAACGGGCAAGGGGTCAAGTGTTATGAATGTCAAGGATTTGGTCATATTGCCCTTGAATGCCCTTCGAAAAAGAACCGAAAGAAAGTCTACACTGTGACTTGGGATGATGAAAGCGGGTCGGAGCAAGAACTCAAAGAACCTGAATCCGGTAAAGACGGGGATAGTGCTTTCATGGCATTTTGGTCCTCTTTCGCTCAACCAAAGCCATCGGAATTAGCTCGTGGTCAGAACCTGCATCATGCTCCCACCTTTGATGGGAGTAACTACCTGTATTGG
This sequence comes from Camellia granthamiana, assembly GCA_036172215.1. Taxonomy (NCBI): domain Eukaryota; kingdom Viridiplantae; phylum Streptophyta; class Magnoliopsida; order Ericales; family Theaceae; genus Camellia; species Camellia granthamiana. Next base: position 68,864 of record JAXFYN010000810.1, on the reverse strand, counting down.
AAGATCAGAATGAGGGCTTTTCTGAGAGCTTTTGACCCAAAAGGCTGGCAAGCCATTGAAGAAGATACAGAAAGTACTGACAATCCGAGCAACCAGAGAGCCCTGAGTACTATTCGTGGAGCAATTTCGGATGAAGAACAGCAACGGGTTGCTCACTGCACGAAGGCTAAAGATGCATGGGAAATTCTGAGCCAATTTCATGAAAGAGGAGATTCACCTTCACCACCATCCAGCAACTTTCCTGCCTTAGTTGCTAGAATGGATGAGGTCAAGGAGAATGAAGAGCAAAAAAAGGATGATGAAACATCAGAAGACAATGAGGATATTAATGGCGAAGAACTACAACAAGCTTACGAAAAAGCTTTACGAGGAATCTCTGAATTTGTCCAAAATCAATGACAAACTCTCTCTCAAGCTCAAAGCATGTGAAAGTGAGAATGTCAAGCTCAAAGGAGAACTTGTAACAGCAAAGCAGAATGTCATCAAGATCTCAAGTGACAGGCAAGACTATTGTGGAAAACTTCTATCCTGTGAGACTGAAAGGAATGAACTTCTGAAAGTATATTCCACATATGAAGAGAAGCTTGAAAGCCTCGAGATGTCACAAGCTGCACTGGAAGAGATAGTCTGTCAGAAAGATGAAGAACTCCGTATTGCTAGAGCAACAATTGCCATGTGGAACAAAGGTTCCAAATCTCTAGAAGACATTCTCGGGTCTCAACAAATGGGTTATGACAAAAGTGGGCTAGGCTATGGTGCGACAGCTCACAAGGGACAGGCCTCTACCTCACATAACCTGAAGACTCAAGCAAAGGGAAAGTTGAAGGTAGACCAGGATGATTCCTCTCTTCATCTACCGAAAGTGGGTAAGATCAACAAAAGAGAGGTAAAACCTGTTTTTATTTGTCATCACTATGGTAGGTATGGCCACATTCGTCCTTATTGCTTTGAACTGTTTGGTAAGGTGTCTCAAAAGGGTAGAAATTCGAATACTTTTTGGGTTAGGAGACAACCTTACATGTCTAGGCGGAATACCAAGATTCATGAGGGTGTTCACAATGCCAAGACATTTACCAAGACTAAAAAGATTTGGGTGAGAAAAGATGATTTGACTTGTTTAGTTGTTCACACTGCTCTAAAAGCACGTGACTCACACATGTGGTATCTTGATAGTGGGTGCTCTCGTCATATGTCCTGTAACAAATCCTACTTCACCTCCCTTGAAAAATATGAAGGAGGAATTGTTACCTTTGGAGATGGCGGTACTTCTAGAGTCATTGGTAAGGGCTCTGTAAGTGTTGTTGGTCTTCCCAAGCTGGATAATGCTCTACTTGTTGATGGTCTTAAAGCAATCTTTTGAGCATTAGTCAAATGTGTGATTCCCATCATGAAGTATTGTTTTCAAAAAATAAATGTGAAATTTTGGATAAAAAGGGAAATACTGTCTTACATGGGGTTCGCACATCTGATAACTGCTATGGGATTGTTACTACTAATGATCTCACTTGTCACTCTGCCATCATAAGTAACATTGATTTGTGGCATCAAAGATTAGGTCACATGAATTTCAAAGACCTAACTAAGATAGCCAACAAAGAGCTTGTGAGAGGAGTACTTAAACTGGGTAAGAATTTGAGCCATGTGTGTGGACCATGTCAACTTGGAAAGCAAACCCGTGCCCCTAATAAAAAGGTGAATAGCTTTACAACCAAACGTCCTCTTGAATTGGTTCACATGGATTTAATGGGCCTTACTCGCACTAAAAGCATTGGAGGTAAAAGATATTTTTTTTTAACTGTCGATGATTTTACTCGATTTTCATGGGTAAATTTTTTAAGGGAAAAATCTGATACGTTTGATGATTTCCAGGCTTTAGTCCTTAAAATCCAAAATGAACAGGGTGTTTCCATTGGGCGTATCATAAGAATCCGAACTGATCATGGTCGTGAATTTGAAAATAGTTCGTTTTTGAATTTTTGCGATATGCATGGAATTAAGCATGAATTTTCTGCACCCATTACTCCACAACAAAATGGAGTGGTTGAGAGGAAGAACAGAGTTGTTCAACAAATGGCTAGGGTCATGCTCCTTAGTAAGAGTCTTCCTCCAAAGTTTTGGACTGAAGCTCTAAATACTGTTGTTTATGTCATAAATCGTTTGTATTTAAGGCCCGGTGCTTTACAAACTCCATATGAATTGTGGAAAGGTTTGAAACCTAATGTAAAATACTTCAAAACTTTTGGGAGTAAGTGTTACATCTTCAAAGATAGAGAGCCTTTGGGCAAATTTGACTCCCGAAGTGATGAAGGTATTTTTCTAGGGTATTCAACCACAAGTAGGGCTTTTCGAGTCTATAACCTGCGAACTTCTTCTTTAATGGAATCAATCAATGTGGTTATAGATGACACAGGTTCACCTACTCCAGCAACAAATGAGGATGACAATGGTGAGTCTCCAATCTTGGTTACTGGACCTCAAAGTTAAAGAGCAGCTGAGGTCCACTCTCAAGAAGTCGTGACAGCACCATCTTCACAGGTAAGTTCAAGTCCAAAGAGTGCACAAAGAAACATCACTCTTGATGCTTCTGTCACCGCAAGTCCTGAGTTCAAACCATCAGCAAGGGTGAAACTGAATCACCCATCTCAACAGGTGATTGGTAGTGTATCGGATCGAATGAAAACCCGAAGACAGATTCGGGACGAGGTATCACATATGTGCTATGTTTCATTAATTGAACCTAAGAATTTTAAAGAGGCCTTGCTAGATTATAGTTGGGTTAATGCTATGCATGAAGAATTAGGTCAATTTGAACGTAAAAATGTTTGGCCTCTAGTTCCCAGACCTAGAGACATGAATGTGATAGGTACCAAGTGGATCTTTAAAAATAAATCTGATGAAAATGGTACTGTGGTTAGGAATAAAGCTAGGTTGGTTACTCAAGGCTACACACAAGTAGAGGGTGTTGACTATGATGAGACGTTTGCCCCAGTTGCACGTCTCGAATCTATTCGTATTTTGCTTGGTGTTGCATGTTTTCTTGGCTTTAAATTGTTTCAAATGGATGTGAAAAGTGCTTTTCTGAATGGGTACTTGAAAGAAGAGGCATATGTTGAGCAACCAAAAGGGTTTGAGGACCCTAAATGTCCAAATCATGTCTACAAGTTAGACAAGGCTTTGTATGGGTTGAAACAAGCTCCTCGGGCTTGGTATGATAGACTTACTACCTTTTTTCTTGATAATGATTTTCAAAAGGGTAGTGTGGATAAGACCATATTTGTGAAACATACTAAGTCTCACATTCTTGTTGCTCAGATTTATGTTGATGATATTGTATTTGGATCCACTGTTGATCATCTTGTGAAATATTTTTCGGATTGCATGACACATGAGTTTGAGATGAGCATGATGGGAGAGTTGTCTTATTTTTTGGGTCTTCAAATTAAACAGTCTCCTTCAGGTATGTTTGTTACTCAGTCTAAGTATGCCAAAAATCTTGTGTCAAAGTTTGGTCTTGAGTCAGCCAAACATGCACGTACTCCCATGAGCACCAGTCTTCACCTCTCCAAAGACTCCTCCGGAATTGATGTAGATCCTACCCTTTATAGGAGTATGATAGGGAGTCTTCTGTATCTCACAGCCAGTCGTCCTGATATTTCTTTCAGTGTCGGTGTTTGTGCCCGTTACCAAGCCAGTCCTAAAGAGTCTCACCTTCTTGCGGTCAAACGCATTATCAAATATGTTAATGGGACATTGGGGTATGGGGTTTGGTTTTCTACTGATACTACAGCTGAAATTACTGGTTTTTCTGATGCCGATTGAGCAGGGTGTGCTGATGATAGGAAAAGTACATCGGGGGGGAGTTTTTACCTTGGGAATAATCTGGTTTCCTGGTATAGTAAAAAGCAAAATGCCATCTCTCTTTCGACTGTTGAGGCTGAGTACATTGCTGCAGGGAGTTGTTGTGCACAAATGTTGTGGATGAACAAATGCTTCATGATTATGGGATAGAACAGAACACTCTCACACTTTTCTGTGACAACACAAGTGCCATAAACATTTCAAAAAATCCTGTCCAACACTCTCGTACCAAACATATTGACATTCGTCATCATTTTATTCGAGAGTTAGTGGAAAAGGGCCTTATTGTTCTTGAGCATGTTTCCACTGAACATCAAAAAGCTAATATTTTTACAAAACCCCTTGATCTTCTTCGGTTCGAGTTCCTTAGAAAGACCTTGGGTGTCATGCTCGATCACTAGAGTGTTACTTGTTCCTTGAGTGGGTGTGAGTGTTTGGCTTTATGTGTGCTTGGATGCTATAATATGATGGTCATTGATTTCTGTTTTACTTGCATACATCTTTATATGCACACTACTCATGCTGTTTACAAGATCTCATTGTTCATTGTTCATAGCTCATTCTGAATGCCCATGCTCATTAAACCTTATGATCTCATTCTGTACACATCCTTGAGATAAATTGTTGCAGGGGTTTCCGCACAAGTGATCAAAGTTCTCTATGGACCACTAACCGTGTTTCTTGTACTTTTACAGTGGAATTGACCGATACCAGTATATTATGGGTGATGTTCAGTCTCTTAACCATCTACCATCTGTTTTCACTTCCACGGTTTCTCCCTCAGTTCCTTGAAGTCCGGGCATTAGGAAAAAGCTACCTCAGAGGCACCAACCAGGCCATCATTATAAAGTTCATTCTTCTCTGGTTTGGTTTCCATACTCTTGAGCGTGAATGCCACCAGTGAGTGCCCACAATAAAGAAAAAGTCTGAAAAAAAATATATATATAAAAAAAGGGGCGGGGGGGACTAATTGATTGAGGGGGAGCCTCCGCATTTACTCAACAAATATCCCGTGATTCCTAGTGGTTTGATTTTTCTCTGTGTTGTTAAGTTACTCTTGGTGGAGGTCCAGCCATCCGATCACTACGAGGATTAACTCTAGCTTAGTGGACTCTCATGGATTGCACACACACACTTTATTTTGTGAGATCTCATGTTAGATTTTGAGTTGTACATTCTCATGTAACTTATGATCACTGATTATATTTTATCTGCTTTGCTCATGATTTTCAGTGTCATTTGTTTTTAAATAAAAAATAACAAGGTTTACAGGATTCATGATATGCGGATTATTTCATCGTAGTGTCATTTTTGGCCCAATGTGATCATTTACTTGTGTTCCAGGTTTCACTTCATGATTTTGAGCATATTGTTTTGTTTTGTTAAAAAAAAAAAAAAATTGGTTTTGTTTTTTTTTATTCTTCTTCGCTCGAGCGAAGGAGTCCTCGCTCGAGCGTGCGTCTGCTACTGCATTAGACCTCAGAGCATGTATTTTTGGCTCGAGCGACCATTTCTTGGCTCGAGTGAACCTTTGCGCATTATTGCTCTCGTTCGAGTGAGAACTTCTTCGCTCGAGCGAACTGTCGAGGTTCAAATTCTGAAACCGTGTCTCTTCATTTCATATTTTCCCACCTCTTCGTGTCTCCTCTCTCTCTCTCCCCTAGGTTTTTTTTTTTCTTCATTGCTAGGTTCGTCTGAAGTTTCTCTCTTGGTTTTGAGGTTTTTTCTCCGTTCATTCTTGTGCATTCTCCTGTTAGTAAGTTTTTTTTTTCTTCTTTTATTTGTTTTTCTTCTTCATATTGTCCTGTAAATGTGTATATGCTCTGTTTTTCTTCTGGGTTTTATTCTTGTTGCCTTTGATTATTTCCCCATGATTAAGCATTTTGTCTTATTCTTCTAGGGTTAATGGTTTTTGTACTTATGCCTTGGATTTTCTACTAGGGTTTCACATTTGGGGCTTTAATTTTTTGCGGGTTGTGTAAGTTGTTCAATGTGTGCATCTCCTAATTTTTGTGGGTTGTTGAATTTGTTTTGTTTAGTGTTTCATTTTTTACTGTTTCATTTGTGGTCCTAGCATATAGTTCAATTGTTTATTCACTTGGTGCACTGTTTATGGACTAATGGTGTTTAATGTTTCCTCTTTGGTTTGGTTTTGGGGATTTGGGTTGTTATGTTGTGGGTTCTGTGGTTGTCGTGCTATAATTGGGTTGTGTTAGTAATGGCTGAGTCCTCTAAGCGCTGTAAAACTACAGTTTCTCGTCCTTCCTTCAACACTGCAAAATTCGAGTCTAAAGAAAAATCTAAGTTGTTTAGGGAGTCGTTTGCCCATCGTAAGGTCCATTTAGAGCGCAATGTCCTCCCTAGTGCCTTTGAGGTTCTTCCCATTCGGTCATTGTTTGATTCATTGGGCGGTGATCAAGTGTTGCACTTTTCGGGTCCACAAAATCTGAGTTTGATACGGGAATTTTATTGTAATATCCATTCCATACGGAAAGAAATCCCAGCCACCTTTACCACTTGGGTTCAACAGAAGTCTCTTGTTATCACTGGGGATGTGTTTAGGGTTTTTCTTGGTCTTCCTGAAGTTGATGATTTTCATTATCCATTTCTTACTCGGTCCGGTGTTGATTTTGATCGTGTTGCCTCTTAGTTATGTGGTGTTGACCGGTCTTGGCTTGCTGGGGCACTCATCCAGCAGAATGAGTTGCTTCCTAGATTCCGTCTTATGAATATCATTGTGTGTGTGAATTTGCATGTCACCACCCATTCCTCGCACATTTCCCAGGATCAGGGATATGTGTTGTATTGTATACATCACAGACTTCTCATTGATCTTCCAGAGATGATTGTGTGAAAAATGATTGGGGTTTTTGAGGGTCGGAAGTCTTCGGGGCTTCCTTACGGGTGTTTGATTACTCGCTTTCTCACTTCTCTGGATATTCCTGTTTTTGATGACGATGAGTTTGCACATCCTATAAAACCCATCACAAAGCTCACCGTTTCCCAGAGTAAGGCCCATGTGAGGGGGAGTGTGTCAGGGGTTGGGAATTCGGGTACAGGTGGTACATGTGATGATCCCCTCGCCGAAGAGGAGGAGATTGATGCTGCCCATGCAGGTCCAGCCGGTGCCCATGATCTTCCTGAGCTGCGGCCTCGCTCTTTCCGTAGTCAACTACAGCACTTTGACGAGTCCGTTACCCGTCGCCTTGATCTTTTGGATGCACGGCTCGATGCCTTTGATGGCCGACTTGAGGAGCAGAGCTCTATGCTGGCACAGATTCTTTCCCTTCTTCAGATACAGCAGCCACCTCCTCCTGAGTCTTAGTTCTTGACTCCTTGTTGGACAGTTTGTATGTTTTTCTTGGACAGTTTATTTTGGATTGTATATGGTTGTTTTTTTGGATCACTCCCGGACAAAAAGGGGGAGTATTATGTTTTTGGGGGATATCTGGATATATTGTGGTACTCATGTGTTTTTTGCAGGCAGGGTTTATATTTTTTTTGGGTGATGTATATGATGTTTTTGGGATACTCATATTTTTGCAGGCAGGATTATCTATGTTTTTGGGTATATGATGTATTGATGGTAATTATGTTGCATAACATATCTTCTCCAAGTTTTTATTTTGTGCAGATTGGTTTGTCATCAAGATTGGTATCATAGTTGGTTTAGCTAGTTCATGTGTTTTAGCTAGATATTTCAGTTGTAATTGTTTTAGCTAGTGTAGTTGTTTAGGATATTGTGTTAGACAGTTTTGTCCGGGTATTGACAAAATGGGAGATTGTTAGGTCCCTAACCTAAGTCTTGTCAAACCCGCGAACAAACTTGTGTGTTTGAGTGTAACGACCCTCGTTACTAATTACCGATTAACCACCGATTACTGATAAATTAAACTGATTTTGACTGAGCATGTTCAAATAAATTGCATTTTAATCGGTTGATTATTTGATTATCAGTTGGTGTTTTTAGGCTTAAACTGTATTGAAGGCCTTATCGGCGGCCGAATTGGGAATTGTTTAGTGTTTTGTGATCACCATAATTTATGTGATTTTATGGTATATTTATCTAAGAAGTGATTTGGTATGTTTAAATTGGATTAAACATTGATTAATTGAAGAGTTGGGCTTATTTACGAAATTGCCATTGAGTGGCTTTTGTTTATTCTTATCATTGAGGAGCCTTATTACACTTAATGAAATAATTGCTCAGCCATTTTCTTCTCCCTCCAACCGACCAAACTTAGAGGAATAGAGGGAGAGTGAGAGAAATTTGAGTGCATTGGTTGGAATTGCTCAAGAACTTGAAGATTAGTAACATAGATTGCTAAATAGTGCTTCCATTCTTGAAATCCAAGACTTAGGTAAGGTTTTTACCTCCTTATTGTTGAGTTTGAGTAAATTCTTGCAAGTCTCATGCTCAATTGAAGAGTAGAGTCATAAATGGGTTTCAAAGTGTTGAATTTGAGCACAATCCATGCATGCATGTTTGAATTAATGAGTTTGAGTTGAATCCATGGTAAAAATGCACATGCATGCTCATATTCATGTTTAAATCCATGTATTCATCATGTTCTTGAAGAAATGAGTCCATTTGGACAAGAATTGAGGCTGGAAATTGGTTTAAAGCTCATACATGTCATGTTTACATAGTGTTCTTGAAAATGGGTTTGAAAATGGCTTTAATTGACCAACCCTTGGCCCTTGCATGTGCAAATTAGTTTTTGAAACTTGTAATACATTGAGTTTAGAAGTGTTTTCCAGAATTTGGGGCCAAGAGGTTGAGTTTTGGATGATTGAATGCTTGGTTCGAACTTGGGAGACAAATCTGGAAATTCCAGATTTGGCTTCATCGCTCGAGCGAAGGATTCCTCGCTCGAGCGAGCCCTTCGGTTTTGCAGGCTCGCTCGAGCGAGCATCGAGCGTGGTATCGCGCGTAAAAATCAAGCATCCAGTACTTTTTCTGAGCACAGACCGCTCGAGCGAAGGGAGTCTCGCTCGAGCGAAGCCTTTGATTTTGGGAGCTCGCTCGAGCGAAGGGAGGCTCGCTCGAGCGAGGTGCCTATTTCCAGCAAATTGCTCAAAATGTTTTCTAAGTGCATTTTTGCATCCTCATTCCATTCTAGGCATTCTTAGGCCTAGTTTAAGACATCTTAATGAGGATATGGATATAGAACACACCAAGGCAAATGTAGGGAGTAAGTTGTGATCTTTTCCCATTATGAAACTTAAGTGTGTTCGAATTGTTAACTGTATAGGGTTGGCATCCCGAGGAGACGCTCTAGCTACGTGTAGCCCAGAACACTGTGAGTAACAGTTGTATAAAGATATGTTCAAAAATGACTATTTTCTGAACTATTGACTGAATTGAAGTGTTAATGAACTGTTTGAGAAACTGTTCACTGTTTACTGAATGAATGTATGTCCGATATCCTGAATTGTAATGTGACATTCTTGGCAACTATTATGCATTGTTATTGCTATTGTGGAAACATTTCCTTGCTATCGACGGTCTATGAACGGATAGCCCCACCGACGGTCTATGAACGGGTGGATGTGTCAAGTGTGCTATCGACGGTCTATGAACGGATAGCCCCCACCGACGGTCTATGAACGGGTGGAAATTGTATACGGTCCCCATGTTACCCCCACCGACGGTCTATGAACGGGTGGAAATTGTGTACAGTCTCCAAGTTGGAGCTATTACTGTACTATTATGCTAATGAATGAATGAATGAACGAATGACTGATATGGCAAGGGAGAGTCCCAAATTGAATGATTGATGAGCAGATTGAAATGATGATTTTCATTATTTAAAGGACATTCATTCTTACCCCTTTATGCATTATGTTATTCACTGGGCTTTAGCTCACTGCTCATATATATATGTAGGTGATCAAGCACCGGATCAAAGCTAGAGGCGTCAGGGTAAATCCCAGTTTTGTCAAGCCAACCACCGTGCCTCGCTGTGAGGTTCCAAATATGCCAAGCTAAGGCTAGGGGTGTATAGTGTTTTCCCCTACTGTACTGTTTTGCTATACTGTAGTGATGGAATATTTGCACGGTACTGTACTGTATATAGGGCTTAGGGCCCTGTTCCCCTGACTGAGGGTTATGTATGTATGCCTATGATTGCAGGATGTGTATGTATGTCTATATATACTGTTCTGTACTGCACTGTCTATGCCTGTGTGAATGGAAAATGTTTTTGGCATACAGATTATCACAGCTCATTGGACACTATTCATTTATTGTTTTGGCTTCCGCCAGGCCCTGAACTCTGTTTATATTGATTGATCGTCAAGCAGGCCTTTGGTAATCACGGATTACTGGCCAGTTACGGTGCTAAACCCATAGGGCCGGGTTTGGGTCGTGACAGAGTGGTATCAGAGCGATACTTAACCACGAGTTATACCGCACACACGTGTCCGAATGAGCTATAGAGTGTCCTAGAAAAGTGATTAGGACATTGCATTAACATGAAAAGTGTGTGATTATGATATGACTGTATACATGTTAATGTGATAACTGCTTAAGTGTATAACTGTTTATGTTATAATTGCTATAACTGTTATAACTGTTGATAGTGAAATGGATAACACAACTGCAAATGAACCCGAGTCTTCATCAACTGAGGCCAGAATGGCCAGACTGGAACTAATGATGGGACTGATAATTGAAAGACTAGATCAATAGCAGAATCCACAGCCCCCACCTCCTCCCCCTCCTCCGGTGCAACCGGAACAGAATGTACAGAATGTGAATGCTAATGAGGAGGATATTATTGCATTGACTCAGAAGTTTAGCAAACTGAAACCGCCCTCCTTTCAGGGAGGCCTTGAACCGTTGAAGGCTGAGGCTTGGATACTTGAGACTGAAAAATTATTTGAAGTGTTTCCGTGCTCGGAAGCGCACAAAGTGTTGCTAGCCACCTTCACCTTGCAGGAAGAGGCTAGAAGGTGGTGGATGTTGATCCGTGACACCAATGCTGTGGTGACTTGGGCTCAGTTTAAAGAGTCCTTCTTTGAGAAGTACTTCCCTCAGTGCATCAGAGACAGGAAGGTGACTGAGTTTGAGCAATTGAAACAGGGCAAAATGTCTGTTGCCGAGAATGAAAAGAAATTCACTGAACTTGCTAGGTATGCACCACACATGGTGGATACAGATTATAAGAAGGCCAGGAGGTTTGAAGGCGGCCTTAGTGTTGCTATACAAGACCGAATAAATGTTTTGAAACTGTCGACTTTTGTGGGTATTCTTGACCGGGCATTGATGGCCGAGTCGAATATTGCAGCAGTGAAACAGTCTGAAGCGCCAACAACTGAATGGCAAGGAAAAAGGCAGGGTTTTAAGTTTAAGAAAGGCAAGCACAACCCATCAAGCAAGAAACAGAACACGGGGTCAACAACTAGCCCCAGTCAAAGGAGTGGTTTCATTCCACCCTGTTCTGAGTGTGGCAGGAAGCACCAAGGGGTTTGTTGCCAAATAACTGGAGCTTGTTTCGGGTGTGGCAAGGTGGGCCACATGGTTAGAGACTGCCCCTCTGTCCCGCGGGCTAGTGGTAAAGCTACACCAAGCGCAGCAGCGTCAACTGTAGCACCAAAGCCTAATCCCAAAGCTACCGGGAAGGAGCCTATGAGGCAAGGCCGAGTGTTCGCCCTAGTGCCGGGAGATGTTCAAAATACCGAGACCGTCGTGTCAGGTATTCTTTCTATTTGCACTCAAAATGCATATGTGTTGATTGATTCGGGGTCTACACATTCTTATGTGTCGCATGCTTTTTCAAGAAAATTGAATAGACCCCTAGAACCTATGAATTATCTGCTAGCTGTATCATCACCTATTGGGGGATCTATGACATGTGCTTATATGTATCCTGCTTGTGAAGTTATTGTTGGGGATGCCCATCTGTTTATTGATTTATTGCCATTGAATATCGATCATTTTGATGTGATATTGGGGATGGACTGGTTACAAAAATATCATGCTACTATCGACTGTGTGACAAAACAAGTTGCTTTCCGTCCACCTGGTTTGCCTGAATTTGTATTTAGTGGAGATGGAGTAGTACCTCCCCTGTACTTGATTTCTTCTGTGAAAGCCATGAAACTGATTAGAAAGGGGTGTAAAGGGTACTTCTGTTCTGTATTGACTGTGCCTACTGATAGTGTTAAAACTGATGTGAATTGCATTCCTATAGTCAGAGAATTCCCAGATGTGTTTCCAGATGAACTGCCAGGGGATTTGGTTGACAGGGAGATTGAATTTACAGTTGATGTGGTCCCGGGAACACAGCCAGTGTCTAAAGCTCCTTATAGAATGGCCCCTACCGAATTGAAAGAATTGAAAGTGCAACTGCAGGAACTGTTAGACAAGAAGTTTATCAGACCTAGTACTTCACCGTGGGGTGCACCTGTTTTGTTTGTAAAGAAGAAAGATGGCTCACTGAGACTGTGTATTGATTACCGCGAATTGAACAAGGTAACTGTAAAGAATAAGTACCCCTTACCGCGTATTGATGATTTATTTGATCAGTTACAGGGTGCACAAGTGTTTTCCAAGATTGATCTTAGATCGGGGTATCATCAACTGAAGGTAAAACCGGAAGATATTGCTAAAACTGCTTTTAGAACGAGGTATGGCCATTATGAATTTTTAGTTATGCCATTCGGAGTCACGAATGCCCCTGCTGCATTTATGGATCTTATGAACAGAATTTTCAAACCATACCTTGATGATTTTATTGTGGTGTTTATTGATGACATACTGATTTATTCTAAAAGTGGGGAAGAACATGAGCATCATTTGAGACTCGCTTTGAAAACCTTAAGAGAACAGAAATTGTATGCTAAACTGTCTAAATGTGAATTCTGGCTTGATCATGTTATGTTTTTGGGACATGTTGTTAGCAAGGATGGAATTTCTGTTGATCCGCAGAAGATTGAAGCTGTGGTGAACTGGCCTAGACCAACAAATGTGACTGAAGTCCGAAGCTTTTTGGGTTTGGCTGGATATTACAGAAGGTTTGTCAAAGACTTCTCTAGAATTGCCTTACCACTGACTCAGTTGACTCAGAAAGGGACATCATTTGACTGGACTGACCAAAGGGAATCGGCATTTCAAGAATTGAAAACCCGACTTGTGACTGCACCGGTTTTGACCTTACCTTCAGGTACGGATGGATATACTGTATTTAGTGATGCTTCTCATAAAGGTTTGGGGTGTGTTTTGATGCAGAATGGGAGAGTTATTGCTTATGCTTCCCGACAGTTGAGACCGCATGAAAAGAATTACCCAACCCATGATTTAGAACTTGCTGCAGTGGTATTTGCCTTGAAAATTTGGCGTCACTACCTGTATGGGGCAACATGTGAAGTATACACCGACCACAAGAGTTTGAAATATTTCTTCACACAGAAAGAACTGAATATGAGACAGCGGAGATGGCTGGAATTGATCAAAGATTATGACTTACAGATTTTGTATCATCCGGGAAAAGCCAATACTGTTGCAGATGCATTGAGCCGAAAGTCAGTTGCTAGCCTAGCTTGTTTGCTCACCGGACAGAAAGAATTGCTTTATGATCTTGAAAAATCTGAAATTGAAATTGTTTTGAGAGGGCAAGGTGGAATGATAGCTGCCATTACTGCTCAACCAGCCTTGATTGAAGAGGTTAAAGAAAAACAGCAACTGGATGACTTTCTGAGAAAGATCATCGAAGAAAGAGAGTCTAAACCGAGACCGGGGTTCAGATTTGAGAACAATGTACTGAAATTTCAAGATAGATTGTGTGTACCAAATGACAGTGAGCTGAAAAGAAGAATTCTGCAAGAGGGCCACAATTCGAAATTGTCTATTCACCTGGGGAATACGAAAATGTACCAAGATTTGAAACAGAATTTCTGGTGGCCAGGAATGAAGAAAGAGATCGCTGATTTTGTGTCCAAGTGTCTCCATTGCCAACAAGTTAAAGTAGAACATCAGCAACCCGTAGAATTACTACAACCCTTATCCATACCGGAGTGGAAATGGGAGCATATCACGATGGATTTTATCGTTGGATTACCTCGCTCCAGGAAAGGTATGGACTCTATTTGGGTTATTGTTGATAGACTGACTAAATCTGCACACTTCCTACCTGTCAAGACAATTTATAATGCGGATAAATTGGTTGTTATCTATATTGATGAAATTGTGAGATTGCATGGAGTGCCTGTATCTATTGTTTCTGACAGGGATTCGAAGTTTACATCGAGGTTTTGGCAAAGCCTACAGACTGCATTGGGAACTGAATTGAGGCTAAGTAGTGCCTATCATCCTCAGACAGATGGACAGTCAGAAAGGACCATCCAGACTTTGGAGGATCTATTGAGAATGTGTGTACTTGATTTTCAGGGAAACTGCGAAAGTCATTTGCCATTGGCTGAATTCGCCTACAACAACAGCTACCATTCGAGTATTGGTATGGCGCCTTTCGAGGCATTGTATGGCAGGAAATGTAGATCTCCAATTTGCTGGGCAGAAGTTGGAGATGGGCCTTTGCTTGGGCCCGAGATTGTATATGAAACGACTGAGAAAGTGAAATTAATACAGCAGAGACTGAAAACTGCACAGAGTAGACAGAAGAGTTATGCTGATGTCAGGAGACGGGATAGAGAATATGAAGTGGGTGACCACGTTTTTGTGAAAGTGACATCAATGAAAGGCCAGACTCGTTTTGGAGTCAAGGGCAAGTTAGCGCCGAGGTATGTCGGACCGTATGAGATTATTGAGAAAATCAACCCGGTGGCGTATCGAGTTGCGCTTCCTCCTGAAATGGAGCATATGCATAATGTCTTCCACATTTCGATGTTGAGAGACTATCTTCGAGATCCGTTTCATGTGATTGAGCCTACTCGGATAGTGTTGAGTGATGACTACACGTACGAGGAACGGCCTATACAGATTGTGAACCGACGGATCAAGAAACTGAGGAACAAAGAGATTCCGTTAGTGAAAGTTGACTGGCAGAATCATGGTGGTGTGTATGCCACTTGGGAAAGGGAAGATGACATGATGAGGAGATATCCTGACTTGTTCCCATTGGATCCTGCTTTCTTTCAGAATGAAGGTAACTCGAGTTTAGAGGACTAAACTCCTTATAAGGAGGGGAGACTGTAACGACCCTCGTTACTAATTACCGATTAACCACCGATTACTGATAAATTAAACTGATTTTGACTGAGCATGTTCAAATAAATTGCATTTTAATCGGTTGATTATTTGATTATCAGTTGGTGTTTTTAGGCTTAAACTGTATTGAAGGCCTTATCGGCGGCCGAATTGGGAATTGTTTAGTGTTTTGTGATCACCATAATTTATGTGATTTTATGGTATATTTATCTAAGAAGTGATTTGGTATGTTTAAATTGGATTAAACATTGATTAATTGAAGAGTTGGGCTTATTTACGAAATTGCCATTGAGTGGCTTTTGTTTATTCTTATCATTGAGGAGCCTTATTACACTTAATGAAATAATTGCTCAGCCATTTTCTTCTCCCTCCAACCGACCAAACTTAGAGGAATAGAGGGAGAGTGAGAGAAATTTGAGTGCATTGGTTGGAATTGCTCAAGAACTTGAAGATTAGTAACATAGATTGCTAAATAGTGCTTCCATTCTTGAAATCCAAGACTTAGGTAAGGTTTTTACCTCCTTATTGTTGAGTTTGAGTAAATTCTTGCAAGTCTCATGCTCAATTGAAGAGTAGAGTCATAAATGGGTTTCAAAGTGTTGAATTTGAGCACAATCCATGCATGCATGTTTGAATTAATGAGTTTGAGTTGAATCCATGGTAAAAATGCACATGCATGCTCATATTCATGTTTAAATCCATGTATTCATCATGTTCTTGAAGAAATGAGTCCATTTGGACAAGAATTGAGGCTGGAAATTGGTTTAAAGCTCATACATGTCATGTTTACATAGTGTTCTTGAAAATGGGTTTGAAAATGGCTTTAATTGACCAACCCTTGGCCCTTGCATGTGCAAATTAGTTTTTGAAACTTGTAATACATTGAGTTTAGAAGTGTTTTCCAGAATTTGGGGCCAAGAGGTTGAGTTTTGGATGATTGAATGCTTGGTTCGAACTTGGGAGACAAATCTGGAAATTCCAGATTTGGCTTCATCGCTCGAGCGAAGGATTCCTCGCTCGAGCGAGCCCTTCGGTTTTGCAGGCTCGCTCGAGCGAGCATCGAGCGTGGTATCGCGCGTAAAAATCAAGCATCCAGTACTTTTTCTGAGCACAGACCGCTCGAGCGAAGGGAGTCTCGCTCGAGCGAAGCCTTTGATTTTGGGAGCTCGCTCGAGCGAAGGGAGGCTCGCTCGAGCGAGGTGCCTATTTCCAGCAAATTGCTCAAAATGTTTTCTAAGTGTATTTTTGCATCCTCATTCCATTCTAGGCATTCTTAGGCCTAGTTTAAGACATCTTAATGAGGATATGGATATAGAACACACCAAGGCAAATGTAGGGAGTAAGTTGTGATCTTTTCCCATTATGAAACTTAAGTGTGTTCGAATTGTTAACTGTATAGGGTTGGCATCCCGAGGAGACGCTCTAGCTACGTGTAGCCCAGAACACTGTGAGTAACAGTTGTATAAAGATATGTTCAAAAATGACTATTTTCTGAACTATTGACTGAATTGAAGTGTTAATGAACTGTTTGAGAAACTGTTCACTGTTTACTGAATGAATGTATGTCCGATATCCTGAATTGTAATGTGACATTCTTGGCAACTATTATGCATTGTTATTGCTATTGTGGAAACATTTCCTTGCTATCGACGGTCTATGAACGGATAGCCCCACCGACGGTCTATGAACGGGTGGATGTGTCAAGTGTGCTATCGACGGTCTATGAACGGATAGCCCCCACCGACGGTCTATGAACGGGTGGAAATTGTATACGGTCCCCATGTTACCCCCACCGACGGTCTATGAACGGGTGGAAATTGTGTACAGTCTCCAAGTTGGAGCTATTACTGTACTATTATGCTAATGAATGAATGAATGAACGAATGACTGATATGGCAAGGGAGAGTCCCAAATTGAATGATTGATGAGCAGATTGAAATGATGATTTTCATTATTTAAAGGACATTCATTCTTACCCCTTTATGCATTATGTTATTCACTGGGCTTTAGCTCACTGCTCATATATATATGTAGGTGATCAAGCACCGGATCAAAGCTAGAGGCGTCAGGGTAAATCCCAGTTTTGTCAAGCCAACCACCGTGCCTCGCTGTGAGGTTCCAAATATGCCCAGCTAAGGCTAGGGGTGTATAGTGTTTTCCCCTACTGTACTGTTTTGCTATACTGTAGTGATGGAATATTTGCACGGTACTGTACTGTATATAGGGCTTAGGGCCCTGTTCCCCTGACTGAGGGTTATGTATGTATGCCTATGATTGCAGGATGTGTATGTATGTCTATATATACTGTTCTGTACTGCACTGTCTATGCCTGTGTGAATGGAAAATGTTTTTGGCATACAGATTATCACAGCTCATTGGACACTATTCATTTATTGTTTTGGCTTCCGCCAAGCCCTGAACTCTGTTTATATTGATTGATCGTCAAGCAGGCCTTTGGTAATCACGGATTACTGGCCAGTTACGGTGCTAAACCCATAGGGCCGGGTTTGGGTCGTGACATTGAGTTGTAATTTTCTGTGCTGTTTTGTGTTGCTCGCTCGAGCGACGAAGTCCTCGCTCGAGCGAAGGACTGTGTCTGGCAAAAACCTGAGAGAGTTGATTGTGCACTCGAGCGAAGAACTGCGTCTGCATAAAAACCTGAAAGTGTTCATTGTTCGCTCGAGCGAAGGTTTCGTGGCTCGAGCGAAGGCACTTATGGAAATCACGCGAGACAAGCTCCTCGCTGGAGCGAGCTTCAAAATCCAGATTTCTATAAGTATTTGGTTTTCTCCAAAAACTAGGATTACTCTTTTAGATCTACTTTGAGGTTTTCTGAGGTTTTCTAAGGTTTTCTTCTGGAGAGTTTTTTATGAGTTTTTCCTTGATAATTTGAGTGAGTATTAAACTCATGCATTGACAAGCATAGATCAAGGAGTTTGTTTGAATACATACAAGAGTGTTATTCTTCGGTGGATTCCGAAGATTCAAACGTGGAGTTTCAAAAGAGTTTGATTCTGTACGTAGTCGTTTATTCGACAAACAAAGTTGTGGATTCAACTTCAGATCAATCAGTTCCGAGACGAAGGCGTGGCGAAAGAGTTACAGAAAGTGTGAAGACAAATTGACTGAGTTGGGTAATTTGTGTATTATCTTTGTAATCTTTCTTTCTTCAGTAGTGGATTGATTAGTGGCGTTTTGCCCGTGGTTTTTTATTACAATTGAAGGTTCTTCAATTGTGATTTTTTCCACGTAAAAATCGTTTGTGTCGATTTATTGTTTATTCAGAAAAAATCACGTTCGTAAGTGCTTGATGATTTAGATTGCATGTTTTGAATATTTGGGATTTGGAATATTTTAATCTTGATCTAATCACGAATCACTTAGGATTTTCAGCATAGTAATGTTTCAGATAATTATTTCACTAACTAATAAAAAAACAGAGCATGAAATTAGACGTTTTTGCCTTTCTACTTATTGGTTTGATTCAACTATCAATAAAATCGAGAACATTATCAGTTTTTTCATTTTTAAAATTTTTTTCCTTCAATTTTACATATCAATGTTCCATCATCATGCTTCTTTATAGACACAAAATTTTCAATTTTGCACAAAAAAATAATTTAGTTTTTTCAAAAAATTATATATTTTTTAGCACATAATTTTTTTTAGTTTTTTTCAATTTGAAAATTGATATTTTAAAGTTTTGAAATCAAAATAAATGTCAAATTACTATGTTTCTTTATAGATAATCATAAATAATGAACAATCATTATTTGAAAAACAATTTCGACTATTAAAAATTTAATGGGACTTAAAAGTCCAAAAAATCTTAGTTAGGACTTAATGGAATATAAGTTCATAAATTAGAATTTGTATGAAATGCCCCATATTTATTTGGATAACTTACACTTTATCCCTTTTATGTTTGGCCACTTTTTTACTTTGACCCTTAAAATTAGCAGTTTATGTTTCAATTTTTTTTTTTTTTTTTTTTTCTAATTTACTTCTAAAGCTAACTTCCGTTAAAAATTTAAAAAATTAGGGGTGTACACGGTCCGGATTGGTTCGATTCTGAGAAAATCCAAGAACCGAACCGATCCTAACGGTTCTGTGATTTTGAGAACCAGACCAGACCGTTACATTTGTAAAACCGGACCAGAACCAAACCGAAAAAACGGTTCGGTTTCGGTTTGGTTTACGGTTCCAAAAATTTCTATTTACAAAAATAAATTATTAATATTAGCAAAATAATTACTCAAACTAATTACATTTAACTCATGATAAAAATTAATAATATTAAGGCATTACTTAATATTACATATCTATATCATCTAATATCATTAAAATTATAAAAAACCAATTAATAAAAATAAAACTTGATATTATATATATATATATATGTGTGTGTGTGTTTTAAAATTCGGTTCGGTTCGGTTCGAACCGCGGTTTTTTCATAAAATTCATTAACCGAACCGTTTTTACGGTTCTCATATTTCTTAATCCGAAACCGAACCAATTCTTAATAGAACCGAACCAAACCGTATGATTCGGTCTGGTTCGGTCCGAATTACCGGATCGAACGGATTTTTTGAACAGCCCTAAAAAAAATAACATATTGACAATCACATGAAATAATAATATTTTATTATATATAACTTACACTACTAACACAAACTCAAACACTAATATAATAATATATTTCGTATGTTATGCGACAACTATTGTGATATTTTGTGTCTAATTTTGAACAGAAATTAATTTTAGAAACAAATTTTTTTTAAAAAAAACTTGAAACATAAGGAATCAAAGTGAAAAAATAAATTTTTAAGGACCAAAGTAAAAAAAGTAAATAAATATAAAAGAGACAATGCCGAATTTACCCTTTTTGTTTAGATTGACATATTGAAGAACATTGTATGAAGCCAATTAGTCAGGGCAACCGCATCTCAAAAATTTGAAAACATTTATATTTTACTATGATGTTGTGTTTGGTTTGGAAATTTGGAGAGGAATTTGAAAAAGAAAAGAGAAAAGATGTGTGAAACTAAACGAAATTTAGATATATTTTATTCACATTTCACCTATCTTTTTTATTTCTCTTTCTAAATCTTTCTTTAAATCCTCCAAACAAATACAACATTAATGATTAAAATAATTCCAAAAAATGGATGCGCCTTGCATTTGTTGAGATGTATTTAACTTCTTTTTTATTTAGATAGAAGATGTCTATTAAATTTGAAAAAAGGGAAAAAAAGAAAAAAGAAGCTATCACCGTCATATTAAGGGCTCAACAAAATGGTAATTTGGCACATAAAATTCTCCATTTCTTTCAACTTTTCTCTCCCTAATTAGGTGTGAATAATTCTTTTTTCTTTCTTTTTGTATGTTTCTTATGTTTTGCTCGTAATTTTCATTTTTGCTTATGTGTAATGAGTTTTCTTCATTATCTATGTTTATCTATTATTAAAGTTGTTGGAATCTGCTACCTATAGATTGATTTGTCCTGTATTAATACTACTTTGTGGGTTAATTTGAGAAGATAGTTAAAAGTTAATTTTTTAATTTTTTTTTTTAAAAACGTATAAAAAATGTGAGAGGTGATGTGACCAAAATGGATTAAAAAGCTGACTTTTAGCTTTTTTTACACTTCCTAAATTAGCCTTGTATTAACTGTATTTTTAACTATGAAATTTGTCAAGACTAAACTGTTCGGTAAGATAGATTATAATTTTGTAAGGATTTGGATTTCTCTCAAATTTACTTGAGAGAATTTTAGGAACTTGTGGGATTCACTCAAATTTTATTTTAATAATTCGAGCGATTCATTTTGCAAAATTCTCAAATTTATATCATTCTTGAAAAAACTTAAATTGATCCGATAATCTGTTCTCCAAAAAATTAAAAGATAAATTACAACTCAGTGTATTATTTCAGAAAAAATAAAAAAAATCAAGCGATTATATTCATAAATTTCTTCACTAATCAATACATATTTAACAAAAAACCATGTATATGTAATTTTTTCAAAGTTAAAAGGTCTATTTTGAAAAACATGTCATTTTCCTTCTTTTTTTTTTTTTTTTTTTTTAGACAAACGTAATAAAATAAATAAGTTACAATTATTGAATGAGACTAATGTTTTTTTAATGAATGTTATACTGAATTTTTTTTCATAAATGATATATTCTTAATTCTATAAAATCAACAATATAAATAATAAAAATAAGAATCATGGTGGACTTAACGAAGCACTTACGTTCTTTAAAGTATTGAATTTGAGTAGATGACTAACCCATTTGTAACTAGCCATGTTGAGAGAGAGAGAGAGAGAGAGAGAGAGTACCTGTGGATGGTGTGAGTGTGGAGTGAGTGTGTAGGGAGATTGGGGCAGCGGTAGGTTAGGCTGAGCGAGGTGAATTGACGGAAGGGAAGACCAGAGAGAGGAGATTTCTAATCTTCATATAAGGTACTTTTTTGCTACTCTCTACAGCCTACTTTCTAATCTTCATATAGCGTGATTTGGAAAGGATAGTTTAAAAGTTTGACTTTTTATTTTTGTTTGATTTTTTTTTTAAATATATAAAAAATATAAAAATTAATGTAATTTAAAATGAGATAAAAATTGATTTTTAATGTTTTTTGCGCTCTTCCCAAATTAGCCCATAATGGGTTTGGAACTTCTATATAAGTCGTTTTTTTTTAAAAAAAAATTTTAGTAATATTTTTTAAAATTATATTAAATTTTTTTATTTTTTCTGTCTGTTTTGTTTAAACGAATAAAAAAAATATTTTTAAAAAAAATAAAATAAGCAAAAAAAACTTCACTATATTTGTTTTTTTTTTTTTTGTATTTTATCTTTTCTGGATTTTTTTTTGAAATTTTTTTCTAAGTTTCCGATTCGTTTCATCTTGATAAATCTACAAGTCTAATTTTTTTTTGAAAATTTAAAAAATAAAAATTTACTAAAGAAGAAAATAATCTAAAATAAAAAAACTACCAAACAAACAAACCGTAAAATAAGCTATAAATACCGGTGTTTGATTCACCTTTTAAATTAACTTTAGGATTGAAAAATTAAAAAACATGTTTGGTTTACAATATTTGAAAATTGTTTTTTTGCTCCTCTCTCCTTCTCTTTTTTATTTTATTTTTATACATCAATTATTTTTCTCTCGCTTCTCTTCTCTCTTTGTTCTCATTCTCTCACCTTTTACACATTAATTAATCAATTTTCTCTTATACCTATCTATTTAACTAAAAAAAATACAAATCATCTCAAAATTATTTTCAAAATATATAACCAATTTTTTTTTAAAAATTTTGGAAATTCTTTTCAAAATTTATCTTTCAAAATTAATTTTTAAAACCAAAATTAACGGAGCCTAACTTATTTTAACTTATTTTGTCTTTTTGTGGGTAAGTTATGTGGGAGGTATGTGACCTAAAATAGATAAAAAATTGAAAGTTGACTTTTTACTAGCTTTCCAAAAGACTCCTTAGCCCTCATGTGAGATGTTGACTATTTTAAGTTAATTTTTTAATTTTTTTTATTATTTTAGTCAAAGAAAAAAAAGTTATGTTTAGGATGATTTGTAAAAAAAATTTAATTGAATAGATTAATGTGAGAAAAAAATAATTAATTGATATGTAAGATGTGATATTTTATATTATTAATTATATTAATTATTATTATTATTGTACGATTAACTTTTATTAACTATTTTACATGATACCTCATTGATTAAAATAATTTAATTTTAATTTTAATTTAATTTTTAAAAAATTACTTGATAATAAACGGTCCTCTTGGACCACTCATTATAATTTTTATTTTTATTATTATTATTTTGTTAGAGATAAGAGTGACTCCGATTGGATAATTTGAAAAATGTTATACTTCTAAATTTTTTATTAAATAAATAATTAAATGTCTTTTTAAAAAATTATAAAATATATTCAATTATTTATTTAATAAAAAATTTGATATATCTAATATTATTTAATAATTTTCCCGCATTTTTGTCCATAGTGCGCAGCAGCTGGCACATACTTTTTGACCCATCGGTCAGATTTGTCTGCAAAAGTCGTAAAGACGAGATGAAAAATCAAATGAATGATACAGCAAAAAATTTAGTGCACTTTAGAGATAAAAAAAAATTATGATATAACTTTAATATACAGTGAAAATTTTCACTCGGGGTGTTTGTTTGGTAGAAGGTTGAATTTTGGGGTGTTTTGACAAAGAGGTAGAAAGTTAATTTTTAATTTTTACCTATTTTAAGTCACATCATTTTTTATATTTTTTATTTATTAAAAGATAAAATAAATTAAAAAAATTAAAAAATTAATTTTTTACTAACTTCTTAAAACACCACTTTATGTTTAATACACCACTTTATGTTTAATAGACTGGATAGTTTAATCGGATTAATAATCTCTCGTATATGAGATAGTTTAATTCCATGGAAAGGTGTGAGATAGAAATGAGTAAATTGAGCCTCCGTTTGGGAAGTGGGTTGGCTTTTTGGCTTTTTGGCTTTTTAGCTTTTTTAGCCTGGGCTTAAAAGTTTGGTTTGGGAAGGACTTTTTGGCTTTTTGGCTTTTTTGACTTTTTTTGTGAGAGAGGAGTGTAATGATTATGGGTTAGATGTGATGTTTTGTTTTTTATGGCTAAAAAAATCTATTTTGTCTTTTGTGGCTAAAATAGCCAAAAAAGCCCAAAAAAGTTCTTGCCAAACGGAGGCTGAGTCAACTTCAGAATTAATTAGTCAAATGATAAAATTAACTCTCAAGTTTATATAAAATTTATTTCTTTTTTAAAATTTTTTTTTTTAAACATGTTGAATTATTTTAAACTTATGTAAATTAATCTTATGATATATAGTGCCTGTTTGGCACAACTTATTTTCAGTTTAAGTCAACTTATAACTTAAAATAAATTATTTTTGTGTGTTTGGTGTAACTTAATGGTGTAGATTATAACTTTTTATAAACTGATTTTCAGCTCTTTTTTTTAAGTGGGGAAGGAGCTGCTTTTCCATTTAGCTTAAACGGGAAGCTAAAAATCGAGGGGCAAAATTACTTAAATGCTCATTGTCAATTTCAACTACAACGAAAAACCCAAGTATATAAACTCCATTTCTCAAAACATTGTTCATTGGATCGCTGGAGGGAGAGAGAGAGAGAGAGGCAATTTCTGACGCGTTGAGGCGATTTATGGCAAACCACAATATCTCTCTCTCTCTCTCTCACTCACGATCTACTCCGTCATAATCTCCTGTCACCACTGCAATCGCGATCTGAAACCTCACCACTGCCATCTCTCTCTCTGTCTCTCTTCGGCTGCGTTGTTCTCTGACGTTGTTTGCCACTGTTAGAATCGACCCGTGCTCTTTTTCTCTCTCTCTGTGCGATCACGATTGCAATTTGAAACCCTAACCACCGCCATCCCTCTCTCTCTCAATTTGCATTGTTTATCGCCATCGTCGTCGTTGTTCCGATCGCGATTTGCGTTGATCTGCATTGAAACCTTAGCCACCGACGGTTGTTCGCCAGCATCGTTGAAACCCTAGAAAAAAAAATTGAAAAAAAAAGAAAAAAAAATCAATATTAATATTAATTAAAAAATAAAAATTGTATATTTTTGAAGAAAAAGAAAAAAAATCAGTATTAATTAAAAAAATCAATATTAATTAGTATTAATTATTAATAAATTAATATTATATATTTTGTAATGAATTAATTATTAATTATTAATTGATACTAATTAATAACAATTGTTGATTATTAATATTAATTTATACTAATAAAAATTAATTATTAATATTAATTGATACTAATTAATAATTTCAGTATTAATTGAGATTAATTAAGCCATTAATTGATACTAATTAATTTATAATGGAAAAAAAATTGTTACAGTAATACTTCCATTACATTTTTATCAAATATATCAATTTTTATATTAGTTGATACTAATTAATACTAATTATATTAACTTTTATTAATGAAATAATTTTTTAAAATTAAAACTGAAAAAAAAATGACAAAATTATCATTTTTATATCATATAAGAGTAAAAAGGATAATTATACAGTAAAAAGCAATTTTACAGTTTATTAACCAAACACTACTCCGCTGCTTAAATCCATAATCACACAGCTGCACCAAACAAGTTAACCACTTATGTTCACAGTTATAAGTTATAATCTGTTAAGGTATAATCTATAATCATTTTCTCACAGCTCTACCAAACGAGACTATAATTGTTTTTTCTTACTTTTTTTTTTCCTTCCTTCTGTATTAGTAAAATCATAAATGCAAACATATTTCTAATGTCCTATTTAAATAAAATTAAAAGTGTTTTTATAAACTAAAATAAAATATATTTCAAATAAAAATTAAAATATATTTCAAATAAAAATTAAATTAAATATACTTTAAATAAAATAAATAAACTATACTTAAAATTGAAGTATTGTCATTGTAAACCATTCAAATAACATATTTTATAATTTTAAATCCATCATGAGATTCATTAAAATAATTATTTTCATACATTTAGTTTCATAAAAAAAACAAACATGAGATACATATCATTTCTAATAAAATAGTCCAAGGATTATATATCTCAAAATTATTAATCAATTATATTATAATCTCCCTTATTTAGTCCTTCCAAACAAACATGACCTATCAAAAATAAAGAATTTATACTATACACACACTAAAGTTATAACATCATATAAATAATCTTTGTTTGTTGTATTTTTTTTTTTGGGGCAAATTACATATACCCCTTCGAGGTTTAGCTAAATTACAGATACCTCCTGAGGTTAGAGAAATTACAGATATTCCCTGAAAGTTATATTTTCATAACAAATTATTTGTTATGAAAATATAAACCTTAGGGGATAATTTGTTATGAAAATATAAATCTCAGAAGGTATTTATAATTTCTAAAACCTCAAGAGTATCTATAATTTAGCTAAACCTCAATAGGTATATGTAATTTGTTTCCTTTTTTTCAGTAATGCAACAGGCTACCGGAAAAATTACCGAAAATGCCTTTTTGACTACCACCTTAGCAAATCGTCCCACCATTTCACTCCTCACGTGATTATGTATTTGATCTCTTGGAAACCTGTGCCCCAATTCTAAAATTATTTGAGTAAATTATATTGACATTTTTGAGGTTTGATCTAATTATATTTTATTTTTTGACGTTTTGAAAATTATATTTTTATCATTATGGTTAATAGTCTCATTTCACAAATTTCTTACTTATATAAAAACTAACAACTCTTAATAGAAAAATAAAAGAAATTATATTAAAAAAAAAAAGTAAAGCAAAGGAACGAGAAAAAAAATTAGAGGAACTAAAGCAAATTAAGAAAAGAGAGAGTGTATGTGAGAGGGAAGATTTCCATCAGGCAGTACGGCCGAGCAAGAAATAACGTCCAGCGTTACCGAGCAATATGGACGGATGGAACGGCCGAGCAGTGCGACGACGGCACTGCTGATCTCTTGGGGACCGAGCTAGAATTTCGTGCAAGGCAAGGTTCACAACGATGATCGCAACCGAGCTGGCGGACTGACCGGGCTAAGCAGAGGATGCGGCCTGGCTGGCATGCCACTGGCCATCTAGCCAAGGTAGGGCGGTTATGCGTGACCGAGATCGGAGATAGGACGGTTGGAGGTCGGCACGCCTCATAACCGGCCGACCACGACGAACCGGTCAATAATAGCTCGGCTTAGGAGGATCAGTTCTTGCCCGATCGCAAGTCGCAGGTCGGTGGCCCATTGCACGGTTAGGTGGATGTGATGGCAATTTTCCACCAAGTGGTAGGCCGGTCGCGGTACCTCGGATAAAGGTGCCACCTGGGCCAATGGCGTGAAGGAGAGGACGTCTGCTCCACGAACGCCGCAATGCCGTTGGAAAAGTTCTGTGTGTACTGGAAAGAGGACAGAACCATTACACGCGTAAGGGTGCTGAGGCGCACACTGCCACCTGTCTAGAAAGGACAGCAGAGGTAGTGCGCGCACGATCTGGGGCTGCATGGCCAGCCTACAAGTAGAGGGGATGGAGAAGGCAAAAGGTATGGAATTCACTCTCACAAGTTCTCTCTCTTCTCTTGGCCTTCTTGCTCACTGAACTGACTTGAGCGTCAGAGGGTTTTTCCGGCACACCACCGCCGGGCAGCTCACCTTCCTTGTGTTGCAGAGACGGACGCCGTTGACGGAAAGCTTGACGTTCAAGGCGTACGGAGAGTTAGTATATTTCGCCCCCGTACAATTGGCGCCGTTTGTGGGAAGTCTTTGATTCACAACCCTTGTTCTTCAAGCTTTTTCAGCCATTTCCATGGCCAATCACGACGAAGTTCCGCTGTCCGTCGTCGATGGTGTCACTCCGGAGTATGTCCGAAGGAGAGAAGGCCTTCCTAATGTTCAGGCCATGGCGGGCCTGGAAACTTCTTCGCGAGGGACGCGCGACAAGCGCGGGAGGAGTTCTGATCGTTCGCGGAGTCCAGAGGGCCGCCGGCGCCGGGGAGAGTCCCGTGAGGAGCGCCTGGAGCACAAACTGAAGGACCAAGAAGCCCTCATTCGGAGGATGGCGGCGGAGATGGAGCTTCTGAAGCGTCAAGTGAGGGGGAAGGGTGTTGCTGGAGAGGGCCACCTCAGTGAGCGCACCCCCTCCCCTCGGTCTAGCAGTCGCCGCCAAAGGAGAACTCATTCAATCTCAATCACCAGGAACTATGGGGTTGGAGATTCTGACCAGCGAGAGGACAGATCCATCACTCGCGACAGCACCTATCGCCCCTCGCGCCCGTCGTCGACATCGCGATACTCTGCCTCCTCCCGTTCCAGGGATCTCAGGGACGTGTTGGAGGAGAGAGCGCGCCGTCGAGAAGCTCAAAGGGTGCCGGCGCTCCAGAGGTTGAGCGCTCCAGTCCATTGCAGTGAAGAGGTGGCGATGCCAGCACCCAAAGTGACAGCCAATGCTCTGGTGGACAAGGAGTTGGCGAGACTTACAGCCACTCCATTGTCACCGGAGATCGAGAGCACCCCACTCCCTGCCGGATTCCACCAGCCAAAATTCACTTTGTACGACGGCAAGACGGATCCGTACATGCATGTGAGTCATTACCGGCAAGTGATGGCTGGCCATCGCCGGAACGACGCCTTGATGTGCCTCATTTTCCCAGCAAGCTTGGGAGAGCTGGGCTTGAAGTGGTTCGAGAGGCTCCCGGAGGGGAGTATCGAGGGGTGGCAGCAGCTAGCGGAAGCCTTCGTCACTAGATTCAAGACCAACACACGAACGCCGAAGGAGGTTGATCATCTCCTGGGCGTCAAGATGGAATCTGGGAGCTCACTGAAGGCATACAATGCAAAGTATTGGGAAACCTACAATGAGATCCTCGACTGCCCTACCAATCTGGCGATCACTCAATACAAGAGAGGTCTCCCAGTCGGACATAGGCTGAGAGACTCACTCACGATGCATCAGCCGACCACCATGGAATCTTTGATGCAGCGGATCAACGAACACATTCGCGTGGAGGAAGATGCTGCCTCAGGGACCGAAAAGGGTAATCCGGTCGCGGGGGACAGAAGAGTAGCGGGGAAAGTTCACTCGGTCGGGCAGGAGGAAAACCGCCCTAGCGACCGACCAAAAGATCAGCGTCGAGGGACCGGCCAAAATGATAGAAACAGAGGTCACAGGAATGACCGGGCTGACGCACCCCGCAATGCAGCAGAAGATGCCAAGAGAAAGCTGAAGGCGCGGACAGGGATCACCACGGTCTTTAAAATTCCCATCTACCGCATTTTGAGCGAGATCCGAGGAGAGCCCTTTGTCCGGTGGCCAGCCAAATTGGGGAGTGCGCAGCGTGGTTTCAATCCAAAATACCGCTGCACCTTCCACGAAGAACGGGGGCACCGGGCGGAGGATTGCTTGCCGCTCAAACAGCATCTGGAGGAGTTAGTGGCGGCGGGGCATCTTGATCAGTACATAGAAGGGGGAGTGAAGGCCGCGCCAATCGAGCAGACCGAGCCTAATGGTATGGCCGCCTTAGAGGCCCCCCCACAAGGAGTAATCAATGTCATTCATGGCATCATTGAACCGGCCAGAGTCTGCGAGCTTAGAGGGATGATCAAGAAAGCCGAGCACATGAGGGAAGTGCTCTCCGTTCAACCTGCTGTGAAGAAGGGGAAGACCGAGGAGAAAGACATCCTTTCGTTCTCAACCAAAGACTTGGAGAGGGTTCAGATGCCGCACAATGATGCTCTCGTGGTAACGCTACGCGTCAAGGACTTTGAAATCAGGAGAATTTTGATCGACCAGGGAAGTTCGGTCGAGACCATGTATTATGACGCATTCAAGCAAATGAAGTTGGAAGACAAGGACTTGGCCCCCGCAACGTCCCCTTTGGTCGGCTTCAATTCACAGCCGGAGTGGCCGATTGGGAAGATCATTTTGCCGGTCAAAGCCGGGTCGCTTGTAAAACAAGTTGAGTTCTGGGTGCTCAAGGTTCCATCTACTTACAACTTGATTTTGGGTCGGGGCTGGTTGCACGCCATGCAAGCGGTTGCGTCGACCTTCCACCAAGTCATGCGCTTTCCGGCATCGAATGGACAAATAGAAGAAGTTTGGGGAGATCAAGTGATGGCGAAACAATGCTTCGTTGCGGTAAATGGCAGCCGAGCAGCCAAAGGGTTTGTCCAGATGATCGAGGGGCCCGAGGGAAAGGAGGTCCTTGAAGATGTGGGAAGAAAGGCCGAGGAAAAATCAGTTGAAGATTTGATGGAGGTGCGCGTTGATGAGAACGACCCAACCAAGTTCTTCCTCTTGGGCTCATCCTTGTCTAGCGAAGAGCGGTCAGAATATGTCAACTTCTTGGTTTCCAACTTGGAGGCTTTTGCGTGGACGCCTTACGATATGCCTGGCGTCGACCCAAGCTTCATTTGCCACCAGCTGAATGTCTTTCCTAATGCGCGGCCAGTTATACAAAGGACGCGCCGCTCAGCCTTGCACCATGTTGAAGTGGTGGCGGAAGAAGTGAAGAATTTGTTAGAGGCGGGGGCCATAGAAGAGGTGCAGTACCCCCGGTGGATATCTAACACGGTGGTGGTCCCTAAGAAGAACGGCAAGTGGCGAGTCTGCGTGGATTACAAGACCGTCAACCGCGCGTGCCCAAAGGATAGCTTTCCTCTCCCTCGAATTGACCAACTGGTGGACTTAACCGCTGGCCATCAGAGGTTTAGCTTCTTGGATGCATATCGCGGCTATCACCAAATTGCCATGTACAAGTCGGACAGAGAGATTACGTCTTTCACCACCCCCAGAGGCTTATACTGTTACAAGGTCATGCCATTCGGACTAAAGAATGCTGGGGCAACCTTTCAGCGAATGGTGACGAAAATGTTCGCTCCTCTCCTAGGCCGAACTATGGAAGCCTATATTGACGATATGGTGGTAAAGAGCAAGGAGAAGTCCCAGCACCTCACCGACCTAACAGAAATGTTTGCCATACTCAAGCGCCACAAGCTTCGCCTGAATGCCTCTAAGTGCGCCTTTGGAGTTGGCACTGGGAAGTTCCTGGGTTTTCTGGTCACGAACCGGGGAATTGAGGCCGACCCATTGCAAATTAAGGCCATACAAGAGTTAGAACGCCCGAACTCCACGAAGGACGTGCAACATCTTGCTGGAATGGCAGCCGCGCTGAACAGATTTATCAGCCGGTCGTTAGACCGTTGCAGGCCCTTCTTCAAAACTCTGAAATCCAAGTTATTTTGGGATGAAGAATGCGACCGTGCGCTTGCAGACTTGAAGGTTTATCTTTCCTCGGCCCCTATTCTGGTCACTTCCTCAGCTGGGCGAAGAGTTGTTCCTTTATTTGGCTGTTTCTCAACACGCGGTGAGCGCGGTATTGGTTCGTGCTGAAGGCATCCAGCACCTACCAATCTTCTATGTGAGCAAGACTCTGCTCCCAGCCGAAACAAGATACCTTCCTTTGGAGAAACTGGCGCTGGCCCTCATGATGGCTTCAAGAAAACTGGCACACTATTTCCACGCACATACAATCGTAGTGTTGACCGAATTCCCGCTCAAGATGCTCTTTGAGAAAGCGGACTTCACCGGGCGAATTCTGAAATGGGCCGTGGAACTGGGCCAATATGACATCAAGTTCAGACCGCGCACCGCGATTAAGGCACAAGCACTAGCAGATTTTGTGGCGGAATTTGCCCCGGGAACACACCCTGTTTGCCCGATTGATTTGGTTGATGCGGATTTAGCACAACCCATGGTTTTGGCAACAAGTGTTAGCTCGCCGCTGGAAGCAGAGCAAAATTCGGCCGGACAACCTAAGGCCGACGATTCATTGAAAGAAGAACCTACCAAAGACTTTGATTTAAGGAGTTCCCAGAATCCCTCCGATTGCTGGAAGCTGTTCGTTGGCGAGATGTGGAAGCTCTTCGTTGACGGGGCCTCCAACAGACATGGGGCCGGGCTAGGAATCGTGCTGACTTCGCCGGATGGGCTGATTATAGAGCAAGCAATTACGCTCGGCTTCCCAGCTTCCAACAATGAGGCGGAGTATGAGGCCCTCCTTGCCGGGCTGAGAAGTGCATTGAGAATGAAGGTCACAGCCCTTATGGTGTTTAGGGACTCCAAGCTGGTGGTCAATCAGGGTCTCAGGGGAGTATGAGGCCAAGGATGAAAGAATGGCAAAGTATCAGGCGCTGGTGCGTGCGGAAGTCAAGAAGTTTGACGCCATCAGAGTTGAACAGATCAACCGCGAAGGAAACAGCACAGCCGATGAATTGGCTGGTCTGGCCTCTACTCAGACCACCTTTCCCAATCCCTTGATGATTGAATTCTTACCTCGGCCAAGCATTGAGGAAGCAGAAGCAACTGAGGCACTTTGCACCGACTTGGGTCCTTCCTGGATGGATCCCATCATCGCCTTCTTAAAAGACAGGGTTCTTCCAGAGGATAAGAAGGCAGCCCACAAAATCCGGGCAAAGTCGGAGCGGTTTTGGCTCTCACCTTCCGGCGCCTTGTACAAGAAGTCTTTCACGGGTCCATATCTGAAGTGTGTCCACCCCCTCAATGGTGGAGGCTTTTCTTTACGAGATCCATGAAGGCATATGCCGGCAGCCATACTGGGGGCAGATCTCTAGCATACCGAGCAATCCCGCAGGGCTATTGGTGGCCTTGCATGCAGGCGGACGCGCAGAAATATGTTCGCAAGTGTGAGAAATGTCAGAAATTTGCTCACCAGATCCACCAGCCAGCAAGAGAAGTTGCTCTCACTCACAAGTCCTTGGCCGTTCGCACTTTGGGGATTGGATATTGTTGGACCACTCCCAGTTTGCACCGGGCAATCGTAAGTTTTTCATCGCCGCCACCGATTATTTCACTAAATGGGTGGAGGCCGAGCCACTGGCAACTATTAAGGAGAAGGATGTGAAGAAATTTGTCTGGAAAAATGTAATCACTCGCTTCGGTATTCCCAGGGCCTTAATCTCAGACAATGGTACTCAATTCGATGGAAAACTCTTTCGCGGATTTTGCGAAGAGTTGAAAATTGAGTTTTACAATTCAACGCCAGCTTATCCTCAGTCAAATGGCCAGGCGAAGGCCTCGAACAAGACCATCCTGGACGGCTTGAAGAAACGGCTTGAGAAGGCTAAGGGAAAGTGGGTTGAAGAGCTTCCTAATGTACTGTGGGCATACCGCACTACACCAAGACGATCGACCGGGGAAACACCGTTCGCCTTGGCCTATGGTATGGAGGCCGTCATCCCACTAGAGATTGGCATGCCAACCATCCGTTCAGAGAGTTTCCAGCCAGATTCGAACAATGAAGTTATGGCACTGGAGTTAGACCTAGCTGAAGAAAGGAGAGAGCGTGCACTAATTCACCTAGCCGCCTATCAGCAGGAGCTTTCTAAAAAATACAACAAGGCAGTGCACCCCCGGCTGTTCAAGATTGGGGATTGGGTCCTAAGGAAGGTGCTTGGCAATACGGTGGTCCCTGGCGAAGGAAAACTTGGTGCAAACTGGGAAGGGCCATACAAGGTGGTTGGCCTAGCTGGCAAGGGGGCATACCATCTGGAAGATTCGGACGGCAGGGCAGTCTCCCGACCTTGGAACGCGGCCAACCTTAAGGTCTTTTACTTTTAAGATGTAATTTGCTCCTGTTTAGCTTTCTTAGACCTCTAGCCTTTTGGCACTACATGTATGAAAATAGCATTGCCTTTGCGATGTTCATGTAATGAAACCTGGCCCTATTGCTTTTGCTGTATTACATGGTTGTTTTTTGTATTACCTCCTTGTAATGGCACTGCACGGTCGTAAGGCATGCTAGGGGCAAGAACCGACCTCAAGAGAACCGGACTGTTTTCCTCGGAATGGGAGCAGACCGCACAAACAGTTGCGTCTGGAGCAATGCGCATTAGGGCCGAGCTGGTTTTGCTCGCCCAGTTGGAATGTTGGCAGCATGACCAACCTGATTGAAACATTGGTGAATTGCCCAATGTAGTAGCCGAGCGGATTTTGCTCGGCCTACTTAGCATATTGGTGAATTGCCCAATATGGAAAACGTGCTGATTTTGCTCGGAGGAAATGGCAATGTTGGTGTCTTTTCCAGCAATTGCAAGGCCGAGCTGAATTTGCTCGGCCTTAAAGAATTGTAAGGCTAATTCAACAAACTTCAAAAATGGTTATTTGCTCGGTCAAACACAAATGTCATCTTCCCCTGAAATGCAAGGGATTGCATGGTTATTTGAAGGCCTGCTGTTTGCACGGTTAGGCCGACCAAAAAGTTGAAAACAAAACTTGGAACAAGAAATTCACACATACAGGAACCGAACAGGAACAATGGATGTACGAGCAAAAAGTTTGCAATTTCATTGATAGTGGAAATCCATTACAAAGGAGGGGCATTGCCCGGTTACATTGCAAACAAAGAAAACAAAAATACAAGGAAAACAAAATCCTCAGCCCTCAAGGTTCTGCTCGGTCCCCTCCACTGTCAACTCCGCGCTCGGGGCAGTCTGCTCGGGCAGGATTTCATCGGCCTCGTCGTCGACATCCTCCACCGAGACAACACCCCGATCAGATACTTCGTCCTCAGCATTCTGAGATGCTTCGGGCGCAGTTTGTTCGGCTGCTTTCTCGGCGGCGGCCTCTTCCGCAGCCTCCTTCCGTGCCTCCGCGATAAGACGATTTTGCTCGGCCTGGGAGTAAGCCAGCATGTAAACCGGGATATAGGCAGAGGGTGGATTGATGAACATCTCAGAATCCTGGCCAAGGCCAACTTTTTCCACGGCAGCTTTCCAGCCGCACTGGAAAAAGATGTCCTTGGTAGCCCGGACCTGGCGCTCGTAGGTCCTTTCCCCCTGCTTGTACCCACGGTCTTCTGCCTCGTCGACCGCTTTGTCCATGGCGTCCTTGTGGGCATCCCTCATCTTTCGGAGCTCGGCGAGGTACCGAGCTTTCGCCTTCTTCTCGGCCTTCTTTTTGTCCTCTTCAGCCCGGTCGAGCTTCTGGCGCAGCTCGTCCAGCTCGTTTTGGCCAACCATCTGCTCGGCCTTGAGCCTGTCTACCTCGGCCTTCAACACCTTGTTTTCGGTGATGGCGTCACGGAGGCTTTGACGAAGAGAAGCCATCCGCTCGTGCGCCAGGTAGTTCTTTTGTGCGGCCTGAAAACGAAGAAGATTATTAGTATCTTGAAGCCGAGCAGTAAACCGAACAAATACTTGGGAATTAAAAGGTGGACATCTTACCAGCACAATGGATTCCGCAGCTGAGCGGAGGACCTTGAGGTCAGTTAGCTCCTCATGCTTCTTCATGTCGCCGGGCAGGATCAGCCCCTTCGTCAAGTTGAAACCGAGCGAGTGATCCTTATCCTCGGCGACAGAATCAGCGGGGGAGACTGCTCGGCCCTTGTAGGTGATCTCTGGCGCCCAGACCGGTGGGGGCAGCAGGGGCCTTGCCTTTGGTCTTGCGGGCAAGTTGTTGCTCGGTCTGGTCGCCGAGCTCGGTGGAGGCCACTTCAGTGGAGTCCTCATCCACAAGGCTTTGACCGGCGGCCTCCCTCCTTTGCTTCTTCTTTGGCCGGCCAGCCGGTTGTTCGCTGGCCAGGGCGAGCACCGCCCCTTCTTTTTGCCCGGCTGGAGTGGAAGATCCTCCCCCGGTTGCTTCTGGTGTTCGGGACTCACCTTCATCCCCGGTGATCATGGATTTGATGGCTCGGATTTTAGCCATTTCTTGCTCGGTGGTGGTTGGGACGAGTCTGACCGGCGGCAAAGTTGGATCTGGTTCGGGGGTTGGCTCGCGCAAAAAGTCGGTAACCCTGCCTCTGCGCGGTGCTTGGTAGTTGTACGTTTGCTCAAAACCGAGCAAGGTTGGGGACTCCCTTTCTTCCGCAAGAATGCGTGGCACGGCTCTGATGGCCTCCTGGTTAGCACGGTCGTAGCGCGCAGCCAAGTTCTTATCTGTAAAGAAAGCCAAGTGTTAGACCGGTGCAAGGAATAATAATTAATAGCAGAAAAATAATTGTGCGGTCGGCCGGGCTCCTTACCAGCACTACCGAAGTTTTTCTTAATACGCCAGCCCGGTACTGGCGCCTCGGTGTCCTCATAAGGACCGGACACCCAGAGGAAGTCGTCATCGTTTGACTCCTTGTCCGGGTTGCCTTCGATTAATTTTGCTCGGCCCTTCCTCACTTAAAGGTACCAGCAAAGCCCGCTCTTATTTCGGCTAAGGCTATATTGTTGAAAAATTTCTGCGAGGCCGAGATTGAGACCGTGCCTTCGGTTCAGCTCGGCGACGCCGTTTATTATTTTGTATGTATTATTTGAGACCTGGGTCGGGCAAAGCTTTGTCTGCCTCAAAAACTCGCAGATCAAAGGTTGCACGGGGAAGCGCAGCCCTCCTTCAACAATTGATACGACCGTGAAGGGGCACCGGTCTAAGTCCCCCCACGGCGTATCTCCCTTCTTGCCGAGCTCTAAGACTACGTCTTCAGGGATATTGTATTCTTCACGAAACTCCGCCATTGCCCCGGGCGAGCTAACCCTAAAGCGGTATTTTTCCATCTATCTCGGCTTTGTTTACTCTACGGTATCTCGGTCAAAATTGTGCAGTGGTAGCTCGGACTTTGAGCTCCACGAACGATGATGCTGGAATGGACGGTCCTATTTGTTCTGCATGTTGAAAAATAATTCCAAGGGTTAGCACGGCAGATATTGCTCGGCCCTCAATGGAAATAGCTGTGAAAGGTTCTAGGTGTTTGGCCGGCCTCCACCTACCTCGGCCTGTCAGGATGGCTGATTTAGCCTTCACCCTTTTTTGGTGATGGTTTCTACTCGGTCTAGGAGTCTTGATCGGTTGGGTTCAAATGGAGGTTTTTTCTCGGTCGAGCCCAGATCAAGGTATGGGCCTTTGATATCAGGCCTTTAGCCCTGTTAAATCCTCTATCAATCTGAGGTGTATAGCTCGGTTGTG
The DNA here is from genome assembly GCA_036172215.1 of Camellia granthamiana. NCBI lineage: Eukaryota > Viridiplantae > Streptophyta > Magnoliopsida > Ericales > Theaceae > Camellia > Camellia granthamiana. Next base: position 32,318 of record JAXFYN010000810.1, on the reverse strand, counting down.
GCCTCAGAGCAAAGCCACAAACAGCTTTTTGCTCGGTTACAACCCTAAATAAGGATCTAAACGAGCGTTTTGCTCGGTTTGGCCCAGTATTCATCCTGTTCATGGTGTTCTTCCTAGGTTCATGGCTCATTCAATCAAACCTAAGGCAAAACAGGGGCACGAAGAGCCCCCCTCCTCTACTGTTCCCATTTTCCTAGGGTTTCCAAGATCTAATGGTCCCCAAACTAAGCAAAAATATAAAGAACATGAAGAACAGTAGCAAAAAACCCACAAAGCATGAAAACGGCAGGGGAAAGGCAATGGAGGAGAAAAGCTTACCAGAAGGCGAGAGGGAACCTCGAGAGCACGTCTGTAACCCACCAAAGGAACTGGAATGGAGGATCAATCGCAGGAATGGGGATGGAAGCCCGAAGTCAGTGACGGCAGAGGGAAAGCTAGGGTTTTTGGGAGTAAGGATGAAGGTGCAGAGAATGAAAGGCGAAGGGACTAAAACCCTTCGTTTAGATACAAAAAAGGGGGGAAAGGACACCAAACGGCGCAGCCGTTTGAAATTCGGGCGTGGATGACAGTTGTGTGTGTACGACCCAGTGGACTGGTGACACGTGGCACTGACAACGCAGCTGTCAGTACGGCTACGTGACCCTTGAAGGGACAACGGAAAGGAATGGCCGGCCAATTAAAGCTGCTCGGCGTCGGAAATGTTCCCAATTCGAAAATGGCTCGGCGCCAGAAGTTGCTTACCCAAGCTCGGCCTTTCAAGGTTGCGACTTGATCGTAGCTCGGACGCGTTGGTAAACCCAATCACGATGGCTCGGATGGGTTTAAGGGGCAATTGAGAGGGAAGATTTCCATCAGGCAGTACGGCCGAGCAAGAAATAACGTCCAGCGTTACCGAGCAATATGGACGGATGGAACGACCGAGCAGTGCGACGACGGCACTGCTGATCTCTTGGGGACCGAGCTAGAATTTCGTGCAAGGCAAGGTTCACAACGATGATCGCAACCGAGCTGGCGGACTGACCGGGCTAAGCAGAGGATGCGGCCTGGCTGGCATGCCACTGGCCGTCTAGCCAAGGTAGGGCGGTTATGCGTGACCGAGATCGGAGATAGGACGGTTGGAGGTCGGCACGCCTCATAACCGGCCGACCACGACGAACCGGTCAATAATAGCTCGGCTTAGGAGGATCAGTTCTTGCCCGATCGCAAGTCGCAGGTCGGTGGCCCATTGCACGGTTAGGTGGATGTGATGGCAATTTTCCACCAAGTGGTAGGCCGGTTGCGGTACCTCGGATAAAGGTGCCACCTGGGCCAATGGCGTGAAGGAGAGGACGTCTGCTCCACGAACGCCGCAATGCCGTTGGAAAAGTTCTGTGTGTACTGGAAAGAGGACAGAACCATTACACGCGTAAGGTGCTGAGAGGCGCACACTGCCACCTGTCCAGGAAGGACAGCAGAGGTAGTGCGCGCACGATCTGGGGCTGCATGGCCAGCCTACAAGTAGAGGGGATGGAGAAGGCAAAAGGTATGGAATTCACTCTCACAAGTTCTCTCTCTTCTCTTGGCCTTCTTGCTCACTGAACTGACTTGAGCGTCGGAGGGTTTTTCCGGCACACCACCGCCGGGCAGCTCACCTTCCTTGTGTTGCAGAGACGGACGCCGTTGACGGAAAGCTTGACGTTCAAGGCGTACGGAGAGTTAGTATATTTCGCCCCCGTACAGTATGTATAGCGATCCCGGGTTTTACCTCTTGTTGTATAGTGATCCGGACTTGGTTCCGTGGATGTTAGTTATGATTTATATCTTGTTTCCGTCCTTCCATACTTTGTTTTTGAGTTATAGGATGTGTTGAGCAGGTTTGTTACAAGTTGGGAGTGATTGGGAGCAAATGGTTGCTGCCCAGAATTTTGGTCATTCGCTCGAGCGAGTAGTTTGTCGCTCGAGCGAGCTATTTGTTTTTGGTCCTTCGCTCGAGCCAGGGTTTCTTCGCTCGAGCGAGCGACTGCGTCTGGGTATAGACCTGAGAGTTGCATTTCTTGGCTCGAGCGAGCGAGGTGTATGTTTTCGAGTTCTTAGCTCGAGCGAGCATTCTGCCGCTCGAGCGTGCTTCTGGGTTGCAGACCTGAAGCATTGCATTGTTGGCTCGAGCGAGGCTTTCTACGCTCGAGCGAGTATTCTTTGTGTCTGGTCGCTCGAGCGAGCCTGTGTTATACCAGCAGGCAGTAGCGGGGAAACCCTTCACTTTTGCATCTCTTTTGTTTCTCAAACCCTAGGTCCGTGTTCTCTCTCCTTCTACAAACCTTCTCTCTTAGGTTTCATCTACTTTTAGGGTGTTTCTACCCTAGGTCCTTTGTTAAAAAGATAGAGGGTCGCGAGGGCTTTATTTTAATCTGAAAGTTTGGCGGTTTGGAGCACTTTGGATTTTGGGTCATCATCTCCATTTGAGTTCTTCACTTCAAGGTAGGGATATCCTACTCCATCTTATAGGTTTTGTCCTAAATTTTGGTCATTTTGATATGTTGGTGTCGTTTGGTAATTTTGGGAAAAGTTAGGGTTTGATTTATAATTTGAGAAAATGGGGTTTTTCATATATTAAACACCGTATGTTTGTAAGTCATGAAAAATGACATTGATAGTGTTAAATTGAGAAAATTGGACCTTAGGAGTGATTGTTGATGAAAGGGGGAAAATGCCCTAACTGTTGTAATAATATAATTGGCATAATTAATTTGGGAAAATATATGATTTAGTTGAAATCCATGAATTTTGGGAATTATTGGTTAAATGGTGTAGTTGGGTAGTTTAATCACTCACCTATGAAAATGTTGAGTTTATATCTGTTGATACATTTATTTTCTGTTTAGAAATAGCCGTGATTGTTGTAAACATTGCATACTGATTAGGGAAAGCTAAAAGTAATCACATTGAATAAGTCATTGAATATGACGGTTGAATTAATACAACAAATACGTGTATTGATTGAATAGTGTATATGACAAGTGTTGAATACATTGTATATGCATATTGTTTGGGAGGAGATAGGGGATGTACTCCATGATTTGAGGGAAGATAGGGGATGGACTCTCAAATCTGTTTGGGAGGAGAAAGGGGATGGACTCCACTAGTACAGCAAATGTGTGTACTTATTGATTTTTTGAAGTGTTTTGGTACAGCAAATATGTGTACTTATCGATTTATGGATGTGTTTTTGTTTGAGCCTTAGCCTCCGTTTGGGAAGTGGGTTGGCTCTTTAGCTTTTTGGCTCTTTTGGCTATATGAGCCTGGGCTCAAAAGCTTGGTTTGGGAAGGACTTTTTAGTTTTTTGGCTTTTTTGACTTTTTTTGTGAGAGAAGAGTGTAATAATTATGGATTGGATGTGATTTTTTGTCTTTTGTGGCTCAAAATTACTATTTTGTCTTTTGTGGCTCATTGAGCCAAATGAGCCCAATGAGCCTCTTCCCAAACGAACCACTTGAATTGTTGATATTGGAAGTAATGTTAATGTGAGATGTAGTCTCATTTTATAGTTGGCCAGGTTCTGAGCCATGTCTGTATAAATGGAAAGTTGAATAATAACGGAAAGTGAAACATGTCATGGACATTATTGTCATGAAACTGTATAGTGATATAATGGATTTATAAGTGTTAACCATCTATCGAATGCTATTGCTTTAGTCAATTCTTATATTTGGTTTAGTATATTTCTGCTGGGCTGTGGCTCACCCTATATGGAAACATCATTTTCAGGTCCAGGTGACATGCTACCTTCAAGGACTTAGCTTGGAAGGATTTGGATTTGAAAACTTGTTTTTAGTTATTTAATTATTTGATATTACAAGTAAACTCAAGCCAAGGGCTTAATTTGTAATTGAGTTAGTACTCACATTTTGTGTCCAAGTGTTGGCTTGGAAAGCTGTAAGCCCGTAGGGCATTTACTTTCGATGTTACATGTAATGTCTTTTAATAAGAATACTCTGATGAATGGAATAATGTTTTGTTTTCATATATCAATGCATGTTAATGTTATATATGTTGTGGGTTTATTTTGAGGGCGTTACAGTATGAGTTCAATGTATTCATTCTGTCTAAATAACTACGATGACAGGAGTTAGTATAATTCTCCAAACGTTAGAGGGTGATATATATTAAATTCAAATCTCAAGATATATAAGTGTAATTTGGCGTTGTTTGGCATAAACTAAAAAAATTAAAAAGTCAAAAAGTTACTATCTTATTTAAATCACATCATCTTATTTAAGTCACATTACTTCTCTACCACATCACTTTAAACCCAACTCATACTCAATCCATATTTCATAAAAATTCAAAAAGTACATTTATTTAGATTATCCCAAACAACCTACTCTGAATATTTTAAGTACGATACTAATAAAAGAAGCTAAACCAATAAAATAAATATTTTAAGAATTTTCGTTCCAAATTTGTATTTTAATTGGATAATAGAAAAATAAATTTATTTTTAAAAGAAACCACATATTAGTAGTGTCAGGAAAAATAAATTATAAAAAGGTAATAAATATTATAAAAATTAACGATAGTGTTATATATACTAATTAATATATTAACATATGTTATGACATTATTAATTCAAAATTATCACCCTATCCATTATACAAATTATAAATATACAAAATTTCTAAAATTATGTCACATCTTCTGTTAATATACTAATTAATATATCAATTGATGCATATAGCATTATTTAAAAACTAATGGCTTTTGTTAAAGAATGTACTAAATGAGTAACAACTCTTAATAATAAAAAAAAACAGAGGAAATTATATATATTTTTTTTTAAAAAAAATAAAGCAAATGAAAGGGAAAAAAAATAGAGGAAGTAAAGCAAAGTAAGAAAAGAGAGAGTGCATGAGTTTAATCTCTTTATTCTGTCTAAATAATTACAATGACAGGGGTTAGTGTAATTCTCTAAATGTTATAGGGTGATATGTATTAAATGCAAATCTCAAGAGGTGTAAGTGTAATTTATCCTAAATGAGAGGGTAATTTGTGAACAAATTAGGCCAAGCTAGGACAAGTCTTCTTTGGAAATTGGGTCGCGCAATGGACTAATGAGGTATTTTTGTATTTCGGCTTTGGGCCGAGGTAGGTACTACAACGGTTGGATGTGTTGCTGGAATTAGGACCTATCTACCTTCTGACTGAGATGATAACAGGGCGATGGGCCGAGCTGGGTATAGCTCGGCAGGATGCCAACCTGTAGCATGGTCATCACGGCTCACCCATGTTGAGCACGAAGCTGAAGTAACTTGGTTGACCACAGTGTCAACCGAGGTAAAGGGTTCAGCCATCTCACTTGGCTTGTAGTGATGAGACTCCTAGGAGGACTCTGCTAAGAAGAGTAGAGTCCTGCTAAGATTGTGCAAACTATCTCACTTGGTTGATAGTGAGTAGGGTGTGTGATTCCTATGAGGACTCTTATAAGAAGAGTTGGAATCCTACTAGGATTGTGCTAGGCAGAATCTATAAAAATTCATAGCAGTACCTATGTACATGTATAATAATTCTTACTCTGGAATACACAGAGCTTTTATGTCTATTGTCTATTTTGCTGACTTAGACATCGGAGAGGTTTCCAGCACACACCCGCTGGCTAGCTTACGTTTGTGTTTTCAAGAAGTAAGGCGACGACGTTTGGAGGAGTACAAACTTGATCAATAGGATTATACGAGAAGATTATTTCGTGCTCGTATAAATATTTTAAGTACAATACTAATAAAAGAAATATTTTAAGAATTTTCATTCCAAATTTGTATTTTAATTGGATAATAGAAAAATAAATTTATTTTTAAGAGAAACTACATATTAGTGATGTCAGAAAAAATAAATTATAAAAAGGTAATAAATATTATAAAAATTAACTGTTGTGTTATATATACCAATTAATATATCAATTAGTGTACCAACATATGTTATGACATTAGTACTTTAAAATTATCACATTATCCATTACACAAATTACAAATATACAAAACTCCTAAAACTATGTCACATCTTCTATCAGTACACAAATTGATATACAAATTGATACATGTAGCATTATTCAAAAACTAATGGCTTTTGTTAAAGAATGTATTAAATGAGTATAATTGCTCCAATTTGTATAGAAAGTAGGAAAAGCTTTTAATGTTGTTAGGATTAATAATTTTTTTTTTCATAGAAACCAAAATACCCTCCTTATATTTCCCTCAATTTCATTCATTAGATTGACTTCTTTTAGTTTATTTTATTTTATTATAATTATATATAATTTTTAATTTGCAACACATCAATGATTGTATAATTTTAAATAAAATAATTTTATTTATTTGGTTTATTATTTTGTGGAATAAATTGAAATGTATACTTTTTTTTTGTTGTAATATTATAGCATGAATGGATTTTTTTATTTTATTTTATATTCTAATATTATAAAATTAATAGATCAAAATCTAATTGTAAGTGAAATTCATCAATCTATTTCAATGAATTGTTTCAAGTTAAATGAGTTTCCAAATAAAGAAAATAATATTATTTTATGTGATTTATAAATTTATTTTTTTGTTTATAGTAAAATATTAATGTTTTTTATTTTTTATTCAAGAGGGTACTATCAATTTATTTTTATTTTTTTTATAAATAAGTCAATTTTATTATGAAAAATGTTTTGTAGCTCGAGGAATTCGGCCTCGAATGCCCCCTAAAGCCCAAAACGACGTCGTTTTGGCCTTTAGGGTTTTTTTTTTTTTTTTTTTTTTTCATTTTTTCTGCCATTGGAGACCTGCAGACAGAGGGAGAGGGAGAGGAAGAGGGAGAGAAAGAGGGAGTCGTCGTCGCCGTCGCCGATCCGTCTCCGATCCGTCGCCGATCGTCGTCTCCTCTCCTCGCCGGCGTCGCCTCTGTCATCTCGTCGTCTCCTCTGCTCGTCTCCTCGCCGATCGCCTCTGCCCGTCTCCTCGCCGATCGCCTCTGCCATGGCCGATCGCCTCGCCTCCAGCCATTTTTTAGGCCCCCTCCCCCTCCCCCTCCCCCTCCTCCCCCTCTCCCTCCGTCTCCGTCTTCTTCTTCGTTCATCCGCTGAAAAAAAAAAAAAAAAAGTAAAACCACAAAACGACGTCGTTTCGTGGTTTCGGGCTTTAGGGGCGCTGTGATTCGAGCTATGAATCACGTCTGTTTTATTATTTCAAATGTGAAGACATTTTCGTCCTTGTACGGAAATATCTAAGGGTTTAAAAATCATCAGACTTATGTTTTGCAATCTCCCGTTCAAGTGCAGGTAATTACAACTTATAATAATTTTTTAATTTTTTAACTAAAATATATAATTAACAAACAATGCCTTGGTCGGTACTACACTACCCCCTGAATGCTACTTAACCCTCATTTGGGATGTTGATTATTTTAAGTTAGTTTTTTAATTTTTTTTTTTGATTATTTTAGTTAAAGAAAAAAAAGTTATGTTTAGGATGATTTGTATTTTTTTTTTAAATGAAAAGATTATTGGGATAAAAAAAATGATTGATTGATATATAAGATGTGATATTTTATATTATTAATTATTTTAATTATTATTATTATTTTATGAATAACTTTTATTAACCATTTTACATGATATCTTATTGATTAAAATAATTTAATTTTAATTTAATTTTAAAAAAATTACTTGATAATAAACGCTCCTCTCGGGCCATTCATTATAATTATTATAATTATTATTATTTTTTGTTAAAGATAAGAGTGACTCCGATTGAATAATTTAGAAAATGTTATAGTTTCAAATTTTTTACTAAATAAATGACTAAATATCTTATACGAGTGGAGTTGATAAAATTACAAACTCCATATTTATATTTGATCATTTTTTGTTATTTCTAATATTATCCGAATAATTTTTCCCATTTTTTGTCCATAGTGCGCTGCAGCTGGCACATACTTTCGACCCATCGATCAGATTGGTCAGCAAAAGTTGTGAAGACGAGATGAAATATCAAATCAATGGTAAAGCAAAAAATTTATTGCACTTTAGAGATAAAAAAATTTATGATATAACTTTAATATACAGTGAAAATTTACACTGGGGGTGTTTGTTTGGTAGAAGGTTGAAAATGCCTCGTAGCTCGACTGCTACGAGGCTCGAAATGGCTCGAGGGAGAAAAGAGAGGAAACAGAGGAGAAAGAGAAGGGAGGGAGAGAGAGGAGAGGGCTCGTCGTGGGAGGGAGAGAAGAGAAGGGAGCTCACCGCCGATCGTCCGTCGCAGCAGACCGTCGCCGATCGTCGCAGGGAGGGAGGAGCTTCAGACCGTCGATCGTCGTGGCCTCGCCTCCGGCCGTCCTCGCCCAGCTCCAGATCGTCACCGCCGTCCTCCCTCTGCCAGATCGTCACCGCCGCCTCCGCCTCCTCCTCCCATGTTATTAGGGCCCCCTCTCCTCCCCCTCCTCCATCTTCTTCTTCCTCCCCTGTTTTTCTTGCAACACAGACGAAAAAAAAAAAAAAAAAAATTCGAGACCCAAAACGACGTCGTTTTGGGTCTCGAGCCAGATTTCGAGCCTCGAATTCGAGCTACCAATCACTGCCATTTTATGTTTAATAGAATGGACATGTATGAGATAATTCAATTCCATTGAAGGGTGCGAGATAAAAATGGCGAACTGAGTCAATTTTTGAATTAATTAGTCAAATGATGAATTTAACTCCCAAGTATATATAAATTTTATTTCTTTTATTTTTTAAAATATTTTTTAAACATGTTGAATTATTTTAAACTTGTGTAAATTAATCTTATGATATATAATTGTCTTCTCTTACTTTTTCTTTCTTCTTTTTGTATTAGTAAAATCATAAATGTAAATATATTTCTAATGTCGTATTTAAATAAAATTAAAAGTGTTTTTATAAACTAAAATAAAATATATTTCAAATAAAAATTAAATTAAATATACTTTAAATAAAATAAATTAAATTATAATTAAAATTGAAGTATTGTCATGGTAAACAATTCAAACAATATATTTTCTAATTTTAAAATCAAACATGAGATTCATTAAAATAATAATTTTCATACATTTTTCATAAAAAACAAACAAATATGAGATACATATCATTTCTAATAAAATAGTCTATTATATTATAATCTCCCTTATTTATGGCCTGTTTGGTGCAACTTAAAAGCTGCTTATTTTAGCTTTCAGCTTAATTTAAGCTATTTTGATGTGTTTGGTTTAGCTTATAGCTTATAACTTATAACTTTTTGGAAGTCAGAAATCATCTTATTCTTTGAGTGGGGCAGGAGATGCTTAATTTATAAGTCAGAAATCAGCTTATGTTCATAGTTATAAGCTATAAGCTGTTTAGGCATAAGTTATAAGCACTTTCTCATAGCTCTACCAAATAGGGCCTTAGTCCTTCTAAACAACCATGACCTATCAAAATAAAGAATTTGTACGATACACATTAAAGTTATACCATCATATAAATAATCTTTCTAAAAAAAAGAGCGTGTATAAGTTCAATGTATTTATTCTGTCTAAATAATTACAATGATAGGGGTTAGTGTAATTCTCCAAACGTTAGAGGGTGATATGTATTAATTCAAATCTCAAGAGGTGTAAGTGTAATTTACCCTAAATATTTTAAGTACGATACTAATAAAAGAAGCTAAACCAATAAAAGAAATATTTTAAGAATTTTCATTCCAAATTTGTATTTTAATTGGATAATAGAAAAATAAATTTATTTTTAAGAGAAACTACATATTAGTGGTGTCAGGAAAAATAAATTATAAAAAGGTAATAAATATTATAAAAATTAACGGTAATGCTATATATACCAATTAGTATACCAACATATATTATGATATTATTACTTCAAAATTATCACCCCATCCATTATACAAATTACAAAAATATAAAACTTTTAAAATTATGTCACATCTTCTGTTAGTACACTTATTGATATACCAATTGATGCATGTAGCATTATTCAAAAACTAATGGCTTTTGTTAAAGAATGTATTAAATGAATAACAACTCTTAAAAATAAAATAGTGGAAATTATATTTAAAAAAAAAAAGTAAAACAAAGGAAAGGGAAAAAAAAATAGAGGAAGTAAAGCAAAGAAAGAAAAGAGAGAGTGTATGAATTCATTCTCTCCATTCTATCTAAATAATTACAATGACATGGGTTAGTGTAATTCTTTAAATGTTAGAGGGTGATATGTATTAAATTCAAATCTCAAGTGGTGTAAATTTAATTTATCCTAAATATTTTAAGTACAATACTAATAAAAGAAGCTAAACCAATAAAAGAAATATTTCAAGAATTTTCATTCCAAATTTGTATTTTAATTGGATAATAGAAAAATATTTTAAGAGAAACTACATATTAGTGGTGTCAGCAAAAATAAATTATAAAAAAGGTAATAAATGTTATAAAATTAATATATACTAATTAATATATCAATTAGTATATCAACATATATTATGACATTATTACTTTAAAATTATCACCTTATCCATTATACAAATTATAAATATACAAAATTTTTAAAATTATATCACATCTTCTGTTAGTACACTAATTAATATACCAATTAATACATATAGTATTATTCAAAAACTAATGGCTTTTGTTAAAAACGTATTAAATGAGTATAATTACTCCAATTTGTATAGAAAGTAGGAAAAGTTTTTAATGTTGTTAGGATTAATAATTTTTTTTTTCATAGAGACCAAAATACCCTCTTTATATTTGCCTCAATTTCATTCATTAGTTTGACTTCTATTATTTTATTTTATTTTATTATAATTATATATAATTTTTAATTTGCAACACATACAATGATTATATAATTTTAAATAAAATAATTTTATTTATTTGGTTTATTATTTTTTGGAATAAATTGAAATGTATACTTTTTTTGTAGTAATATTACAGCATGAATGGATTTTTTTTTTCTTTCTAATATTATAAAATTAATAGATCAAAATCTAATTGTAAGTGAAATTCATCAATCTATTTCAAAGAATTGTTTCAAGTTAAATGAGTTTCCAAATAAAGAAAATAATATTATTTTATGTGATTTATAAATTCATTTTTTTATTTATAATAAAATATTAATGTTTTTTTATTTTTTATTCAAGAGGGTACTAGCAATTTATTATTATTTTTCTTTTACATTTTTTTTAATAAATAAGTCAATTTTATTATTTCAAATGGGAGGACATTTTCGTCAATGTACGGAAATATGTAAGTGTTTGAAAGGCCTATTTTGAGAAGATGGTAAAAAATGATTATTTGGCTTTTAACCAAGCTTTTGATTTTTTTAGACAAATGATTTGGGAAGTTGGTAAAAAGTTACTTTTGACTTTTTTAATTAATATTTGTTTATGATGTCAAATCACAATAAAATGACCAAACTATCCCCATTCAATTTAAAATATTTACAACTTCATCCATATAGCACATTTTGACCAATAAGGGGTAGAATTGTAATTTCATCAGTGGCTAAAAATCAACTTTCCAAATAAAAAAAATACAAAAAAACCAACTTTTGATTTTTGCTACAAACCTTAAAAAGTGGCTAAAAGTCAACTTCCCAAAACACTCCAAAATCATCATCAACAATGATTCATCCCACTAATTTAGGAGCACTAATTGACCACTAATGAAGTGGAAATTCAAAAAAAAAAAGAAAAAGAAAAACTTAAGGCCAAAATATCACATCAGTAAGTGGGACCCACTTTCTAGAGCTCCTTTAAAGCTTCCAATTTAGAGCTCCCAAACATTTTTCAATCATCATACTTATGTTTTGCAATCTTCCCTACAAGTGGAGGTAGTTAAGATAATTAAATACATTCTTAACATGTGCCCTACGGCACGTGTTAACCAGGGACACGGGGCCCCTGCTGTCCATTCTCCCTGCCGTGCCTGCCGTGTTCCTCAAACGGTACCGTTTTGCCTACTTTTTTTTTTTTGTTTTTATATGTAATGGTTTCATTGAAACAGCAGGGCCCGCTTCCTTTATTGATTTGTTTTTTCCTTTATTTATTTGTTTTTTACACTCCAAGCAAAAGTGTTTGGATTACAAATCAATAAAACAATTAATCTATCAAACTATAAATACATCCATCGTTTCTCATTAATTCTTGTTTTATTATAATCTATCAAACTAAATTATATATTTTTAAAAAGATTAATTTTAAAATTAAAATCAAACAAATAATACATATTTTGACTTTTTCAAAACTGGCTTAAATGCATCAAAAGTAAAATTGAAAAGGAAAAAAATTGTAATTAAACAAATCAATTTATCAAACCATAAGCAAAAAAAAAAAAATGTAACTTAAAAAAAAAAATAGTTGTATCCACAAAAAAAAAAAAAAAAAAAAAAAAAAAAAAAAAAAAAAAAACAACAACAACAACAACTTAAGGCCAAAATATATTCAATTCACATCCAACATCTGCATAAAATAATAATAATAATAATAATAATAATAATAATAATAATAATAATAATAATAAATTCTAAGGCATTCAAAATCTCCTGTCAAACATCCAAAAAACTTATAGTCAATTCACATCCAACGTCTGTATAAAAAAAATAATAATTCTGAGGCATACAAACTTCAAAATCTCCTGTCAAATATCCAAAAATCTTTTTCAACCACTCTAAATCATTCAAACAAAATTCTAAAAATCTTCAATTTCAATTCTCAAAACAAAAACTACAAAGTGGATCCCCATGTCAATTTTGTGGAGGCGGTTGGGAATAAATAGAAAAATCAAAAGAACTCTCATTTCTAAATTCGGTCTCCATTGGATTGTGCCCCGCTAGATGAAGTGATATTCCCTAAAAAAAATAAAAATAAAAAGAAAAGAAAATTCATTAGAATAAATTTTATGGACTAAATTACATTACAAACATATATATATATATATTACTTACTTGAGAACTTTGTGGACTATGTGATGCTTCAAAAGGCATAGGTTGTGATTGTGGATACCTTGGTGAGTATGAATTAGTATCACATGTGAGAAGATTATACCCATAATTTATCAATTGTGGCCAATAGAGACTCCCAACATCCTATTCCATTAAACATCATGAAAAGTAAATACACTAATACAACGTAGTCTAAAAAATAAACAAATAACATAAAACAAGAGCTAACCTGTGGTTGGCTTGAAGATGAATTTTGAACATTTGTAGTGTTGCTTGATTGACCAATAGTCTAAAGAAGTTCAAAAAGTTATCAATACTTTACACAATTTATAAAAATAAATGCATATCATTTGAAATTTCAAAAGTACGTAAGTAATACCTTACTAAGGCGGGTTGGTTGTGAAATAACTTTTGTCTTCTTATTCATCATCTCATGCCAAGGTTTCAATCTACCCCTCCCTTTGTGTCCAACATCTTTCTTCTTTATACCCTTAACTTGTGCAAAGTTGGGGTCATCCGCATCTAATTCTTTGGTACCAAAATTTCCAACTCCCTTCATCATATTATTTACTTTCACACACAATTCCTTAATCCCTTCATCAACCAATTGATAGGAAGGTTTGTGCATAGATGCTTGAGTTGCTAGTTTCACCATTCTTGGACAAAGATCTCTATAACGTGCTAACATCAACAACTTTGGATCATCCTCATCTATTACAACATTTTTCTCTTCAATTTCACAATCTTTTGCATCCAATCTCCATCGACCTAATATATACCTTTCGGGAATTTCCATAACATTCATTCTATCAAGTGTTTTGATTGCATGACTACATAAAATTCTGAAGTTCTCAAATTTCTTACAAGTACAATGTATTTCTCGACAGCTTTTTTCTCCTCTTAGCCCAGTAACTTCCACCCTACCCTCCACAATATACTCTTCATCATTACCATACAAGCCAATCACGCACTTAACTTCTCCTTCTAACTCATGGAATTGCTTCACTTGACAACAAAGAGATGTATCCAACTCATAATGAAATAAATCAAAGATAGGAGGGGTGTACAAACTCGCAACCTGGATTAAAAGGGGAGACTTTTTTAATTTCATTCTTAGCAACTTTTGTCTAGAATCATATATTGCAGAAATTTCCTCATACCGCTTATCTACAACAATCCGATTGAAGTGAGTAAAGAATTGAACAATGTTATGATCACCTTTCAAATATCTCCTTAATGTTCCATTTAGACTTTCACTAAGTTGTGTGCTTCGCATTCCTCCAGTAAATACCCACTTCATATACACATGCGCCCATTGCTCTCTTTTTCTCCAAGTCCTTTTCATCCACTCATTCTCTTGCAAGTTGTATTTATCAATCAAAGAATTCCAAGCTTCAACTAATTGATGCTCATTCTCGTAGTCATAAATGCAAGCCTTCAAATCGCTACTAAATTTTGAACCACTCTTGAACAAGTAACCTAAATGCTTTAAAGCATTTTGCATTAGGTGAAAAGTGCACAACCCATGAAAAACCTCAGGCATGATTTGTGAAATTGCCTTAGCCATTGCTTGATCTTGGTCTGTGAAAAAACTAATAGGCTTTTTTCCTGACATTGCATCCAAAAAAGTTTCAAATAACCATTCAAATGACTCTGTAGTTTCATCATACAATAATGCTGCACCAAAAATCACTGTCATTCTAAAGTGGTTAAAGCCAGAAAATAAAGCAAGTGGACGGTACTCCTTATTTGTTCTAAAAGTAGTGTCGAATGACACCGCATCACCGAAAAGCCCATAATCTGTTATCATCTGATGATCAGCCCAAAAAATATTCGTAATCATCTCATCTACATCCAACTGAATGGCATAGTAAAAATATGGATTTTCTGCTACTTGCTGCCGGAAATATCTTAACAAACTCCCTGCTTCACCATACTGCAAGTTTCGCTGTCTTTTTGCACGTAAGTAGATTTTCTGATCCTCTTGTGTGAACCCTACCAATTCCTTCCCTCCTGCTATAGCACTAATAAGATCATGTGAAGCCTTGAGAGATATTCCAGTCTCATTAGCTATATCAATATTTATACCATGAGCATCACATACCTTTCTCTGAGATGGCATCAAATGAGTACATTGAGGAAGATGCAAAGGGTGATTGTGCTTGCTATCAAACTTTGACACAATCCACTTCGACAAGTCCCGCTTAAAAGATATATGCATGAATGCATTACAATTTGTTCTTGTCTCACTTCGAGGATTTTTTATCATCGTGTACCGTTTATCTTTTTCTCTCTCTCCCTCCTTACAACAAACAAACTTTCTACTAGTCATAACACCATCTTTCTTGCTTTTGTTACAATAATCTCTTCTAATACTAAACCCCACAATTCTTCCGTATTCATTATAAAACTCATATGCAGCTTCTTCCGATGGAAACTCCATACCAAGATATGGTGATTTATCCTTGGCCAACTCTCCTATTTCTTCGATGCATCCCTCAAGTCCACCATCATCCATTATACCATCCTCCATTTCAACACTAACAAATATGAAGAAAAAAAAAATTAAACAAAACAAGAATCTGAGCAAAAAAGTTATTAATTAATTTTAAATGCTGAGTAATTAAACAATTCAATGAAATCTAATAAATCAATTAATAATGTAAATTAATTAAAAGGATAGGGGAGAGAAAAAAAAGATGTGTAATTTGTATAGTAATATTGGAAATTTATTTTGTCTAAGTAGATTATAATATACAATTACAAAATTATATTAGAATTAGTATATTATATAATATAGGGAATCTTTTGGCAGACACACTTAAAGATGTGAATCATATGCCCTCTTATTATATAAATTTTTGATATATGTTTCGTATTTTTGTCACAAATGTTATGTCATTTTTTATTGAGTTATGACAATTTATGATTAAAAAATTAAATTTGCATTATGTAGTATGGTATAGATTTTTTTGTTGAAACTTTTTTAAGACCATAAAATGCATAATATTATTACAAAAATACATAACATTGTTATAAAAATGTATAATATTTCCACAAAAATATATAACATTGCTATAAAAAAAAATTATGAATTACAAATTATCGTAACTCCTTAAAAAAATTATATAATATTTATACAAAAATACATAACATGTACAAAACAAATTACATAACAAAAAAATTTTCTTATAATATACAATTGTGTTTCTCAATCTATTTACATAAAACAAATCAAACCATTATACTTGTTGAATCCACTAACACACTATACAAAATAAAATATAAAACATATATACATATAATATATATAGATATAAATATAGATATAGATATACATACCAGTTTGTTGAACAATAATGATCTGTAAATTTGGCAGAAGGATGGTGAAGCAAAGACAGAGAATACTATCCAATCTATTTGAGAGAAGATAAAAATGTATAAAAAATAAAATAAAACTAATTTTTCCACTCCAAGACAGCAGGGTCTTTTCCTTGGAGGGTTAGAAACGGCGGTAGCTTCGTAAGGGTGTCCTACTAAAGAACGAAACCCTTACATATAAATTAAAAAAAAAAAAAAAAAAGAAGTAGGCAAAACGGTGCCGTTTCTTGGAGTGTAAAAAACAAATAAATAAAGGACGCGGGGCCCCTGCTGTTTCAACGAAACCATTACATATAAAAAAAAAAATAAAAAATAGGCAAAACGGTACCGTTTGAGGAACACAGCAGGCACGATAGGGAGAATGGACAGCAGGGGCCCCGTGTCCGTTAACCAGACCCAAAATTAATAATTAAAATGATATTTTTTTCATTAATATATAATAAATTTTCAAAATCTATGCTGAATAGTAATTTCTCCTTTTTTTTAATAGTAGTGTAAATCTCTTAAGTGAAGTTTAAAAAAAAAAATCTTATACGTAAGATGTAAATATTTTCTATATTTTGTTTAAGTATTTTTGGTATATCAAATTTGAAAACAAATTTACATGCAATTATTTTTAAAACTTCTACACTATTTACAATTTTTTTTGGGTATAATATACACATAAAAAAAAAAAGAAAAAAAGAAACAAAACATCTGTTATGTTTCATTTGGTTTTGAGATAGTAGTTTTTAAAAATTATTTTGGGAAGAGAGTTTAGAAATTTTTTTGGTTTGTTTGGTTGTGTATTTTGAAAGTAATTTTGGAGTTTGGGAGTTTGGAATGATTTGATATTTTATTTTAGAAATTGTTTTGAAAAAATTACAAACCAAACAAGTTTTTTAATTTTTTTTTCCTAAAATCACTCTATAAAGCCAAACCAAACATACTGATGTCTCAGGCAGTCACCACAACTGTAACAAATTATTGCTTCTACATATTATTCAATTAGGCAATATTTCTTAATATTTTTATGTCAAACGTTAATCAATTGATAATTTGAGATAAAGTAAACTAATGTAAATAGTTTAAGAAAATAATTGTTCAAATTGTTAGTTGAGGTACATAATAATACAAGTGTGATAGTTAGCCAATTAGGCCTAACTTAATTGGTCATTATAACTTTTTTAAAGGTTTAATTTTAAAATTTTTGAATATTTGTAATTTGTATAATGAGTAGAGTTATAATTTGAAAGTAATAATGTTATAATATATATTAGTACATTAATTAATATATTAATTGGTATATATAGCATTATTGTTAATTTTTATAATATTTATTACCTTTTCATAATTTATTTTTCCTCACACCATTGATATATATGTAATTTCTCTTAAAAATAAATTTATTTTTCCATTATCCAATTAAAATACAAATTTGAAACAAAACTTCTTAAAATATTTCTTTTATTGGTTTAGTTTCTTTTATTAGTACATCGTACTTGGAATGTTTTTGGGAGTTGATGACACATGTAACGCCCCAAAAATAATAACATTAAAGATAATTCATATGCGGAATAAATATAAGTTCATACACCAGAGTTCACAGTTTAACAAGTAATTAAATGCCATATAGGCTTACATCTTTCCAAGGCCTTGCTTGGTTACACAAATAGAGCCTCGCTCATTACATATTAAGCCCTTGGCTTTACAAAATAATAACAGCACTTATGCACACATGAAGCAAAATAAGGAAATCCTTGCTTTCCACTAATCCACCCTTGCTATTGTCCTGGTAGTAACACCCCATCTGTACTTGAAAATGATGTTCCCGTATAGAGTGAGCTAACAGCCCAGTAGAAATACACTAAACCAACTATGAACAATGACTAAAATATTAGCAGTTGATAGATGATCATCACTGTTTCATTCCCTTAGGTCACATTACTGTTTCATGACATACTAGTCCGTATTATTCTTAACTTTTCCATTTTTCATTCATTTCTCAATTTGAACCATGGCTCAGAACCTGGCCAAGCAACATTAGACATTTTCCCATTTCACAGTAGAGAAGCACACTAGCTCTATCAATTCATCAACAGATAAGCGTACGAGCTATTTCAATACTTCCATATATCCCACTTGTAACGACCCTCGTTACTAATTACCGATGAACCCCCGATTACTGATAATCGAAACTGAAATTGAATAAGTTTATCTATTATATTGCATTTCTATCTGTTTGATTGATTGATTATCTGTTTGAATGCATATGTTTAAACTGCTAATTGGAGGCCTTGTCGGCGGCCGCGTTGGGAATCGGTTAGTGTTTTATAATCAGGAGAATATTTGTGATTTAATGGTATACTTATCTGAAAATTGATTAGGAATGATTAAACTAGATTAATTTAAGCCAACTAAAGAGTTTGCCGTAATTGCGGAAATGCCATTGAGTGGGCTTTGTCTACTTTCATTCCTTGAGCCTATTACACACTTAATCAAAAACATTTCCTCAGCCAAGAATTGAGAGCCCAACCGACTCTTAGAGAGAGAGAGAGAGTAGGAGAGTTGATTTCATCTCCTTTTGCTTGGCATTGCTAGAAGAATTTGAAGATTTGAAGTGTAGTTGCATAAATTGAACTTCTAGTTAAGAAATTGAAGACTTAGGTAAGAAAATTACCATCTTCTTGTTATGTTTTAAATCCCATCTTGCATGCATCATGGTCATAGAGAAGTAAATCATGAATTTGCTCATAAATGTTGAATTGAAGCTTGAATGTTACATGCATGTTTATATTGAGGCATTTTGGGTTGATTTCATGGCTAATGGTCACATGCATGCCCATATTTATGTAAGAATCCATGTTTTCAGTTTGTTTTCAAAGTATTGAGCTCTTTGGAGCAAGATTTGAAGCTGGATTTTGGTTTGAATACCATGCATCGCATGTTTTAAAAATGTTCTTGAGTTGTTCTTGAAAAATGGCTTCAATTAACCAACTCTTGGCCCTTGCATGTACAAATTGGCTTTTGAAACTTGTTATACATTGAGTCTACAAATGTTTTCCAGAAAATGGGCCCAAGAGAGTCGAATTTGGAACATCAAAACTTGATTTTGAGCTTGGGACTCAAATCTGGAATTTCCAGATTTTGGTCGTCCGCTCGAGCGGGGGAAGTGCCGCTCGAGCGGGGGAAATCAAGCTCTCAGCATTTTTGGACCTGTGTTGCAGTCCGCTCGAGCGGAGAAATGCGCGCTCGAGCGGAGAAAGCGAGCATCCAGCATCTTGCACTGTTCACCAGTCCGCTCGAGCGGAGGAATGTGCGCTCGAGCGGAGGGTTGTGTGACACGCTCGAGCGGGAAAGTTGACGCTCGAGCGGGGACCTTTGTTTGCTCGTCCGCTCGAGCGGGGAAACCTGCGCTCGAGCGGAGGCCTTGTTTCACTGAAAATCTGGAAATGTTTTTTAAGTGTATTTTTGCATCCTCATTCCGTCCTAGGCATTCTTAGGCCTAGTTTAAGGCATCTTAATGAGGATAGAAGTGTAGAACACACCAAGGCAAATGTAAGGATTAAGTTGTGATCTTTTCCAACTGTAAAACTTAAGTGTGTTCGAATTATTAACTGTATAGGGTTGGCATCCCGAGGAGACGCTCTAGCTACGTGTAGCCCAGAACACTGTGAGTAACAATTGTATAAAGATATGTTCAAAAATGACTATCTTCTGAACTATTGACTGAATTGAAGTGTTACTGAACTGTTTGAGAAACTGTTCATTGTTCACTGATTTACCGAATGAATGTATGTCCGATGTCCTGAATTATAATGTGACATTCTTGGCAACTATTGTGCATTGTTATTGCTATTGTGGAAACATTTCCTTGCTATCGACGGTCTATGAATGGATAGCCCCACCGACGGTCTATGAACGGGTGGATTTGTTAAGCGTGCTATCGACGGTCTATGAACGGATAGCCCCCACCGACGGTCTATGAACGTGTGGAATTGTATACGGTCCCCATGTTGGAACCATTACTGCACTGTTGTGCTAATGAATGACTGTAGGGCAAGGGAGAGTCCCAAATTGAATGATTGATGAGCAGATTGAAGTGATAATTTTCATTATTGAAAGGACATTCATTCTTACCCCTTTATGCACTATGTTATTCACTAGGCTTTAGCTCACTGCTCATATATATATGTAGGTGAACAAACACCGAATCAAAGCTAGAGGCGTCAGGGTTAAACTCAGTTTTGTCAAGCCAACCACCGTGCCTCCCTGCGAGGTTCCAAACCTGCCAAGCTAAGGCTAGGGGTGTTTGGTGTTTCCCCCACTGTACTGTTTTGCTATACTGTATTGACGGAATGTTGCATTGTACTGTACTGTATATAAGGGATTAAGTCCCTGTTGCACCGTCTGTTATGTATTGATATATATGTATGCCGTCCTGTACTGTACTGTTCTATGCATGAATGAATGAAAAGTTTTTTTTGGCATGCAGATTGTCACAGCTCATTGGGCATTATGTATTTACTGTATTGGCTTCCGCCAGGCCCTGAACTCTGTTATATTGTATTACTGTTAAACAGGCCTTCGGTAATCTCGGATTACTGGCCGGTTACGGTGCTAAACCCATAGGGCCGGGTTTGGGTCGTGACAGAGTGGTATCAGAGCGATACTTAACCACGAGTTATACCGCACACATGTGTCCAAATGAGCTATAGGGTGTCCTAGAAAAGCAATTAGGGCATCTCATGAGCTTGAAAGGTGTGTGCTTATGATTGATTGAAGTTATGCTAGAATGTTAAACTGTGTAATTGTACAATGGTATAATTGTGATAATTGTCCAAATATGCAACTGTTTATGTTATAATTAGTATATTTGTTATAACTGCTTATAGTGAAATGGACAATGCAAATGAACCTGGATCATCATCCTCTGAGGCCAGAATGGCCAGACTTGAACTAATGATGGGACTGATAATTGAAAGACTAGATCAACAACAACAGAATCCACAGCCCCCACCTCCTCCTCCTCCGGTACAGCCGGAGCCAAATGTGAATGAAAATGATGGGGATATCATTGCTCTCACCCAGAAGTTCAGCAAACTGAAACCGCCATCCTTTTAGGGGGGCCTTGAACCGTTGAAGGCTGAGGCTTGGGTACTTGAAACAGAAAAATTATTCGAAGTGTTTCCGTGCTTGGAAGCGCACAAAGTGTTGCTAGCAACCTTCACCTTACAGGAAGAGGCTAGAAGGTGGTGGATGCTGATCCGTGACACCAATGCTGTGGTGACTTGGGCTCAGTTTAAAGAGTCCTTCTTCGAAAAGTATTTTCCCCAGTGCATCAGAGACAGAAAAGTAACTGAATTTGAACAACTAAGACAGGGCAAAATGTCTGTTGCCGAGTATGAGAAGGAATTCACTGAACTTGCTAGGTATGCGCCACACATGGTGGACACCGACTATAAGAAGGCCAGGAGGTTTGAAGGCGGCCTTAATGTTGCTATACTGGACCGAATAAATGTTTTGAAATTGCCAACTTATGTGGGTGTTCTTGACCGGGCATTGATGGCCGAGTCGAATATTGCAGCAGTGAAACAATCTGAAACACCAACAACCGAATGGCATGGAAAGAGGCATGGGTTCAAGTTTAAGAAGGGCAAGCATAACCCATCAAGCAAGAAACAGAACACGGGGTCAACAACTAGCCCCAGCCAAAGGAGTAGTTTCATTCCACCCTGTTCTGAGTGTGGCAGGAAGCACCAAGGGGTTTGTCGCCAAATAACTGGAGCTTGTTTCGGGTGTGGCAAGGTGGGCCACATGGTTAGAGACTGCCCCTCTGCCCCGCGGGCTAGTGGTAAAGCCACACCAAGCGCAGCAGCGTCAGTTGCAACACCAAAACCGAACCCCAAAGCTACCGGGAAAGAGCCTATGAGGCAGGGCCGAGTGTTCGCCCTAGTGCCGTGAGATGTTCAGAATACCGAGACCGTCGTGTCAGGTATTCTTTCTATTTGTACTCAGAATGCATATGTATTGATTGATTCGGGGTCTACACATTCTTATGTGTCACATGCTTTTTCGAGGAAATTGAATAGACCCTTAGAACCCATGAATTATTTGCTAGCTGTATCATCACCTATTGTGGGATCCTTGACATGTGCTTATATGTATCCTGCTTGTGAAATTGTTGTTGGGGATGCACATCTGTTTATTGATTTACTGCCATTGAATATCGATCATTTCGATGTAATATTGGGGATGGATTGGCTACAAAAATATCATGCTACTATTGACTGTGTGACAAAACAAGTTATTTTCCGTCCACCTGGTTTGCCTGAATTTGTATTTAGTGGAATTGGAGTGGTACCTCCCCCATACTTGATTTCTTCTGTGAAAGCCATGAAATTGATTAGAAAGGGGTGTAAAGGGTATTTCTGTTCTGTATTGACTGTGTCTACTGATAGTGTTAAAACTGATGTGAATTGCATTCCTATAGTCAGAGAATTCCCAGATGTGTTTCCAGATGATCTGCCAGGGGATTTGATTGACAGGGAGATTGAATTTACAATTGATGTGATTCCGGGAACACAGCCAGTGTCTAAAGCTCCTTATAGAATGACTCCAACTGAACTAAAGGAATTGAAAGTGCAATTGCAAGAGCTGTTAGACAAGAAGTTTATCAGGCCCAGTACTTCGCCGTGGGGTGCACCTGTTTTGTTTGTAAAGAAGAAAGATGGCTCACTGAGACTGTGTATTGACTATCGCGAACTGAACAAGGTAACTATAAAGAATAAATATCCCTTACCGCATATTGATGATTTATTTGATCAGTTACAGGGTGCACAAGTGTTTTCCAAGATTGATCTTAGATCGGGGTATCACCAACTGAAAGTTAAACCGGAAGATATTGCTAAAATTGCTTTTAGAACGAGGTATGGCCACTATAAATTTTTAGTTATGCCATTCGGAGTCACGAATGCCCCTGCTGCATTTATGGATCTTATGAACAGAATTTTCAAACCATACCTTGATGATTTCATTGTGGTATTTATTGATGACATACTGATTTATTCGAAAAGTAGAGAGGAACATGAACGGCATTTGAGACTTGCCCTACAGACCTTAAGAGAACAGAAACTGTATGCTAAGTTGTCTAAATGTGAATTCTGGCTTGACCATGTTATGTTTTTGGGACATGTTGTTAGCAAAGATGGAATTTCTGTTGATCCGCAGAAAATTGAAGCTGTAGTGAACTGGCCTAGACCAACAAATGTGACTGAAGTCCGAAGCTTTTTGGGTTTGGCTGGATATTACAGAAGATTTGTTAAAGACTTCTCCAAAATTGCCTTACCACTGACTCAATTGACTCAGAAGGGGACATCATTTGACTGGACTGACCAAAGAGAATCGGCATTTCAAGAATTGAAAACCCGACTTGTGACTGCACCGGTTCTAACTTTACCGTCAGGTACGGATGGTTACACTGTATTTAGTGATGCTTCACATAAAGGTTTGGGGTGTGTTTTAATGCAGAATGGGAGAGTTATTGCTTATGCTTCCCGACAGTTGAGACCACATGAAAAGAACTACCCAACACATGACTTAGAACTTGCTGCAGTAGTGTTCGCACTGAAAATTTGGCGTCACTATTTGTATGGAGCAACATGTGAAGTGTATACTGACCACAAGAGCCTGAAATACTTTTTCACTCAGAAAGAACTGAATATGAGACAACGGAGATGGTTGGAATTGATCAAAGATTATGACCTACAAATTTTGTACCATCCGGGAAAAGCCAATACCGTTGCCGATGCATTGAGCCGAAAGTCAATTGCCAACTTGGCTTGTTTGCTCACCGGGTAGAAAGAATTGCTTCATGATCTGGAAAAGTTTGAGATTGAAGTTGTTTTGAGAGAACAAGGTGGAATCATAGCTGCTATTTCTACTGAACCAGCCTTGATTGAGGAAGCTAAAGTGAAACAGCAACTGGATGACTTTCTGAAAAAGATCATCGAAGAAAGGGAGTCTAAGCCGAGACCGGGATTCAAATTTGAGAACAATGTGCTGAAATTTCAAGAAAGACTGTGTGTACCAAATGACACTGAACTGAAAAGAAGAATTCTGCAAGAAGGCCACAATTCCAAATTATCTATTCACCCGGGGAATACGAAAATGTATCAAGATTTGAAACAGAATTTCTGGTGGCCAGGAATGAAGAAAGAGATCGCGGATTTTGTGTCCAAGTGTCTCCATTGTCAACAGGTTAAAGCGGAACATCAGCGACCCGCGGGCTTACTGCAACCCTTACCCATACCAGAGTGGAAATTGGAGCATATCACGATGGATTTTATCGTTGGATTACCTCGCTCCAAGAAAGGTATGGACTCTATTTGGGTTATTGTTGATAGATTGACTAAATCCGCACACTTCCTACCTGTCAAGACAATTTATAATGCAGATAAATTGGCTGTTATCTATATTGATGAAATTGTGAGATTGCATGGAGTGCCTGTGTCTATCGTTTCTGACAGGGATTCGAAGTTTACATCGAGGTTTTGGTAGAGCCTACAGACTGCATTGGGTACTGAATTGAGGCTGAGTAGTGCCTATCATCCTCAGACAGATGGACAGTCAGAAAGGACCATTCAGACTTTGGAAGATTTATTGAGAATGTGTGTCCTTGATTTTCAAGGAAACTGGGAAAGTCATTTGTCATTGGCTGAATTCGCCTACAACAACAGCTACCATTCGAGTATTGGTATGGCGCCTTTCGAGGCATTGTATGGCAGAAAATGTCGATCTCCGATTTGCTGGGCAGAAGTTGGAGATGGGCCTTTGCTTGGGCCCGAGATTGTATATGAAACGACTGAGAAAGTGAAATTGATACAGCAGAGACTGAAAACTGCACAAAGTAGACAGAAGAGTTATGCAGATATTAGAAGACGAGACAGAGAATATGAAGTGGGTGATCACGTGTTCGTGAAAGTGACACCAATGAAAGGCCAGACTCGTTTTGGAGTCAAAGGCAAGTTAGCGCCACGGTATGTCGGACCGTATGAGATTATTGAGAAAATTAACCCGGTGGCGTATCAAGTTGCGCTCCCTCCCGAAATGAAGCATATGCATAATGTCTTCCACATTTCGATGTTGAGAGACTATCTTCGAGATCCGTTTCATGTGATTGAGCCTACTCGTGTAGTGTTGAGTGATGACTACACTTACGAGGAACGGCCTATACAGATTGTGAACCGACGGATCAAGAAACTGAGAAACAAGGAGATTCCGTTAGTGAAAGTGGATTGGTAAAACCATGGTGGTGTATATGCCACTTGGGAAAGGGAAGATGACATGATGAGGAGATATCCTGATTTATTTCCACTGAACCCTGATTTCTTCCAGATTGAAGGTAACTCGAGTTTAGAGGACTAAACTCTTTTTAAGGAGGGGAGACTGTAACGACCCTCGTTACTAATTACCGATGAACCCCCGATTACTGATAATCGAAACTGAAATTGAATAAGTTTATCTATTATATTGCATTTCTATTTGTTTGATTGATTGATTATCTGTTTGAATGCATATGTTTAAACTGCTAATTGGAGGCCTTGTCGGCGGCCGCGTTGGGAATCGGTTAGTGTTTTGTAATCAGGAGAATATTTGTGATTTAATGGTATACTTATCTGAAAATTGATTAGGAATGATTAAACTAGATTAATTTAAGCCAACTAAAGAGTTTGCCGTAATTGCGGAAATGCCATTGAGTGGGCTTTGTCTACTTTCATTCCTTGAGCCTATTACACACTTAATCAAAAACATTTCCTCAGCCAAGAATTGAGAGCCCAACCGACTCTTAGAGAGAGAGAGAGAGTAGGAGAGTTGATTTCATCTCCTTTTGCTTGGCATTGCTAGAAGAACTTGAAGATTTGAAGTGTAGTTGCATAAATTGAACTTCTAGTCAAGAAATTGAAGACTTAGGTAAGAAAATTACCATCTTCTTGTTATGTTTTAAATCCCATCTTGCATGCATCATGGTCATAGAGAAGTAAATCATGAATTTGCTCATAAATGTTGAATTGAAGCTTGAATGTTACATGCATGTTTATATTGAGGCATTTTGGGTTGATTTCATGGCTAATGGTCACATGCATGCCCATATTTATGTAAGAATCCATGTTTTCAGTTTGTTTTCAAAGTATTGAGCTCTTTGGAGCAAGATTTGAAGCTGGATTTTGGTTTGAATACCATGCATCGCATGTTTTAAAAATGTTCTTGAGTTGTTCTTGAAAAATGGCTTCAATTGACCAACTCTTGGCCCTTGCATGTACAAATTGGCTTTTGAAACTTGTTATACATTGATTCTACAAATGTTTTCCAGAAAATGGGCCCAAGAGAGTCGAATTTGGAACATCAAAACTTGATTTTGAGCTTGGGACTCAAATCTGGAATTTCCAGATTTTGGTCGTCCGCTCGAGCGGGGGAAGTGCCGCTCGAGCGGGGAAATCAAGCTCTCAGCATTTTTGGACCTGTGTTGCAGTCCGCTCGAGCGGAGAAATGCGCGCTCGAGCGGAGAAAGCGAGCATCCAGCATCTTGCACTGTTCACCAGTCCGCTCGAGCGGAGGAATGTGCGCTCGAGCGGAGGGTTGTGTGACACGCTCGAGCGGGAAAGTTGACGCTCGAGCGGGGACCTTTGTTTTGCTCGTCTGCTCGAGCGGGGAAACCTGCGCTCGAGCGGAGGCCTTGTTTCACTGAAAATCTGGAAATGTTTTCTAAGTGTATTTTTGCATCCTCATTCCATCCTAGGCATTCTTAGGCCTAGTTTAAGGCATCTTAATGAGGATAGAAGTGTAGAACACACCAAGGCAAATGTAAGGATTAAGTTGTGATCTTTTCCAACTGTAAAACTTAAGTGTGTTCGAATTGTTAACTGTATAGGGTTGGCATCCCGAGGAGACGCTCTAGCTACGTGTAGCCCAGAACACTGTGAGTAACAATTGTATAAAGATATGTTCAAAAATGACTATCTTCTGAACTATTGACTGAATTGAAGTGTTACTGAACTGTTTGAGAAACTGTTCATTGTTTACTGATTTACCGAATGAATGTATGTCCGATGTCCTGAATTATAATGTGACATTCTTGGCAACTATTGTGCATTGTTATTGCTATTGTGGAAACATTTCCTTGCTATCGACGGTCTATGAATGGATAGCCCCACCGACGGTCTATGAACGGGTGGATTTGTTAAGCGTGCTATCGACGGTCTATGAACGAATAGCCCCCACCGACGGTCTATGAACGTGTGGAATTGTATACGGTCCCCATGTTGGAACCATTACTGCACTGTTGTGCTAATGAATGACTGTAGGGCAAGGGAGAGTCCCAAATTGAATGATTGATGAGCAGATTGAAGTGATAATTTTCATTATTGAAAGGACATTCATTCTTACCCCTTTATGCACTATGTTATTCACTGGGCTTTAGCTCACTGCTCATATATATATGTAGGTGAACAAGCACCGGATCAAAGCTAGAGGCGTCAGGGTTAAACTCAGTTTTGTCAAGCCAACCACCGTGCCTCCCTGCGAGGTTCCAAACCTGCCAAGCTAAGGCTAGGGGTGTTTGGTGTTTCCCCCACTGTACTGTTTTGCTATACTGTATTGACGGAATGTTGCATTGTACTGTACTGTATATAAGGGATTAAGTCCCTGTTGCACCGTCTGTTATGTATGGATATATATGCATGCCGTCCTGTACTGTACTGTTCTATGCATGAATGAATGAAAAGTTTTTTTTGGCATGCAGATTGTCACAGCTCATTGGGCATTATGTATTTACTGTATTGGCTTCCGCCAGGCCCTGAACTCTGTTATATTGTATTACTGTTAAACAGGCCTTCGGTAATCTCGGATTACTGGCCGGTTACGGTGCTAAACCCATAGGGCCGGGTTTGGGTCGTGACACCACTTCCAAGGACAAGCATACAAGCTGTGTCAACATATCACTAGATAAGCATACAAGCTATCAACACTTCAATAGATAAGCATACTAGCTATCAACACTTCGATAGATAAGCATACAAGCTATATCACAACTGCAATGGGCGAGCATACAAGCTACAACCCTGGGTCCATCCCCTATCTTCCCTTAACCATTAACCGGTTTAGAGGTACATCCCCTATCTTCCCCTAAACCGTGGAGTACATCCCCTATCTCCTCCCATACACAAGTAATGCATATGAACAATGAGTATACACATTATCAATCAATACATACAGAGAATGTATTCGTTCAACAATCATATTCAAAGCCCATTTCTTTGATTAGTTTTAATTCACCTAATCATCATGCATTGTCTACAACAATCAAGACTATCCTCTACCGATAGCCCAAAACATATATTTCTAATCCAAAAATAAATGTACAAATAGATAATATATATATATATACATGCCAATTTGGTGAGCGATAAATAAATTCGACTACACCCTTTACTCCCATACCTTCCCAATCTCAACATTTCCAATTCAAATCCTCATTTTCCTAATTAATTATACAAATTAATTTGTTTTAACCAATTAGGGTAAATTCCCATAATTTTCAATACCGACCCTACGGTCTCATAATCATCAATTTAATAGCGAAATTTACCATTTTTAATCTTTTACATAACCACGAGTTTAATTTAGTCAAAACCCATCTTTTATGAAAAATTACATAAATGGCCCAAACTTTCTCAGGAATTTCACAATAATTTCCAACATCTCAAAATACCAAAATTTAAAGACAAAGTTCATAAAGAGGAGTAGGTTATCCCTACCTCGAAGTTATAGCCAAAATGGAGATGAAGACCAAAACCCAACGCGCTCCAAATCCAAAAATTTTCAGATTAAAAGATAGCCCTCGACGATCAACAACTTTTTTGTAAAGGCCCAAGGTGAGGAAACAACTCTTACTAGATCAATCCCTAGAGAGAAGGCAAGGATCTAGAGAGAGAAGCTCTACAATGGTGTTTTTGGAAAAGTATGAGGGAGAAGAGAATGTGAAAAAGTGATTTGAAAAGCCAAAACTCGGAGCCTTAAACCAGTCTCCCCGCTCGAGCGCACAAACCCCCGCTCGAGCGGCACTCACAGACTTCCGCTCGAGCGGCCAATCCCCCGCTCGAGCGCCTGATGCACACTCCCAGCACTTTCGCAGACAGGTCCCCCCGCTCGAGCGCCCAAACCCTCGCTCGAGCGGACAAGAAACAAAAGCTCCCCGCTCGAGCGTCAAAAGCCCTGCTCGAGCGGACAGGCCAAATTCTGGGCAACTAGACTTGGTTCCTAAGCTCAGCAAATCTGCCCCAAACCTGCCCAACACATCCTATAACTCAACTACAAGGTAAGAAAGGATGTAAACAAGATAATAACCAACTACTAACACCCACGGACACACGTCCGAATCATTGTACAACAAGAGGAAGACCGGGATCGCTATAACACAGATTTTCATGAGATCAAATACATATAATCACGTGAAGGGGTGAACAAGACATCCGTATAATTCATAATTTGATTCGATTCGGTCTAATTCAATAGGTTTAAAATAATTTTTTGAATTCGTAGTACGATTCTGGATTGGAATTTAAAAACTCATAGGCCATAAGATTAGAACCGATCCGAACTGTATACAAATAGTCTACATTTATACTATAGACCCTCCCACTTAATATCATTTCTTATTGCTTTTGTTTGATACTATGTTTAGTTTTAATACAGTTGAGAACTCTACTTTGTGTAATGTGTTGGTAAAATGGTTTAATATAGGCATATTTTTGAATCCACAATTGAGTGGACAACAAACGTCTTTTGGGGGGGTTCGAAGAGGTGAAGTGTTCCTTGCCACGTGGCTAGTCACACGGTGAAGACGGAACGTCAAAACCATTTATGAGTGAATGTGAAATTGACGTCGTTTTCGGGTCTAACATTAATTTTTTAAGTAAAATTCATTTGAATTTTTTCAATAAAAAATTATTGTGGGAATTTAATTTAATTCTAAATTCAAATTTTGGGTTCCTAAGTAGTTTCCTAAAAGTTTGTAATTGTGGAAATTTAACTTAATTCTAAATTCAAATTTTGGATTCTTAAGTGGTTTCTTAAAATTTGTACCTCTTCCTTTATTTATTATACTATTCAAATAGTTTAATATATATATATTCAATTAGTTTAATATATATATATGTATATATATTCCTAATAGTTATTAATAATAAAGTTCCAAGCAGTTACTTTGTTTGACCAACGGACAACTTTTCAAATTTGTTTGAAATTTTGTTATTTCCTATGGTCAAATCTTATATTCAAATTGTGAATAGCTTTCCACCTGTTCACTTCGGAATTACATTTGTTCGGGTCAGATCTTGTTGCCTATATATATCAACATACTAGCAATGTGTTAGGATCCGAAAAAATTGAGTCTGCATCCTATATATTGCTGTCCAGATTTTTTCTCTTTTGCATTTTATTCCTCATTCTAGTTTTTTTTGTTTTAGAGATATTTTAAAGAGAGTATTAGAACACAAGGTTTGGTTCGCCGTACAAATTTGTTTGGTGTGCTACAACAATTTTGTGAAGATAATTGTATCCTGGGAGATAGACGCCACTCAACCGTAAGCACCGTAGCGGGGCGAATCTGTCTTAAGGACAAAGTGTCACACACTCGACTTGGTCTTTTGATTTTATTTGGTTCGACAAAATAAATTCTATAAGTTTTATTTTATTTTGTTTGGAGTTGTTTCGATTTATTATATTTACAAAGAAGATTGTTCCAACATAATGTGTATCCACTTTTATTGATTTTGTTTATTATTTTTGTTTGAGGTTATGTTTATATTTTTTTGAAATTAAAATGTTCTATATTTTTTTGTTATTTAATTATCTGAATCTGTGATTCTAAACCGATCTAATCCGTGTTTAAAATGATTGATTTGAATTAATTCTATAATTTAAACAAATTGAATTGGTTTTAATTTTTTAAGAATTGTAAATAACGAATTAGATCTCATTTTACCTCAATTCAGATCATATTCACCCTTAATCACGTGAGGAGTGAGCTGATGGGACCATTTGCTAAGATGGTAGCCAAAAAATCGTTTTCGATAATTTTTCCACATATTCGCTTGTGCTTGTAGCATATATATATATATATATATTATTTTTTATTTTTGGAACAATCTCTTTTCTATTGATTTGATATTTTCCCTAAAGCGGATTGGGAGTGGGTGCTGTTAGCACCCATCCTGTCACACTTCGTATGATTTATTTTGATTTGATAATTTAAATTATTTATATTATAAAATTTGTTAAGTATATTATTTTTATAAAAAATAAAATTAATCGAACAAATATAATCACATGATTAAGATAAATAATAATCCTAAAAATTATTAAAATCATTTTAACCGTTATTTTTTTAAACATAAACGTAGTTTTGTTATAAGTTACAGATATCTAATTAAGTTGAATTTTTTTATGAATGATCTACTCAATAAATTTTACATAATAAATATTTTGAATCATTAAAATAAATTCAAAATTTGCCTTCACGAATTCACAATACAATGCTATGCTTATAAGGCACATCACCACCCTTATTTCCCCCTAAAGCCGACAAGATAATTTGAAAATCTGATCCAACAACCAAGTGAAAGTGGACATTCATACAAATGCGCGCAGCAGCGCGTGACATTTTTATGTTTTTGGATAAATTATAAATATAATTCTTAAGATTTGATTAAAATACAGTATAAATTATTCTTTTGAAATTTTGAAAATTATATTCTCCCTCTTGAGATTTCTAATTTCATAACAAAGTATTTTTTTTATTAATAAATCATCAAGTCAATTAACAGTTTTTAATGATATTATAAATATATTTCAATTAATAATTTAAGTAATTTTATTATTGTATAGGAGAGCAATTATGAATTTTATTTTTTTAAGTTAATTCTGTTAAATAAAAAATTCTAAC